>JAQBSW010013671.1:0-13360 GCA_029291075.1 Eudiplozoon nipponicum | reverse complement strand
ATATATATATATATATATAAAACGTAATTCAGGCCATCATAATTCAAATCATGTTGTCCGTTGTATAATTAGGTATCAGGGATGGCTTGTTAGAACTGAAGCTCTTAAAATACTTTAATTATGTTCAATAGGAAGAGTAGGTACATGATTTAAAATTTCGTGCTATGTGCGGCACTGGCTTTGAAGCAGATGTCTCCGATTCCTGTCCCGTACGCGGAAAAATTGATTTACTAGATGAAAATACCATTTCTAACATTCCTGATGCAATGATTAGCTTTTACTCCACACTATATATATGTATATATATATATATATATATATATATATATATAATTTTCGTGCCCATACAGCTTGCTTTAGTTCCTCAAAGTATTTTTGAAAGCCGCGTAATATGTTTGCGTTACGAATTGATTTATATAGTGAAAGTTAGATGTTCGATAAATAAGATTAAAGCAAATCCATTGGTTACACCTGTACTTGATTGTGTTCTCTACTACTTTTTGTTTATTATTTTATTTTCATGCATGACATAGGCTATAAATATTTCTTGCCTTGTCAATGCAACGCCACGAATATATATATATATATATATATATATATATATATATATATATATATATATATATATATAATTGTGCGATGTGCGTGTATGCTTGCATACGTTACCATTTATGAGAAATGAAATTTTGTTCAGCAACGAAAATTTGCCTTTTGCTTTGTACACAAAATTGGAAAAATCTTACTATTAATTAGGTATACTTGTAGACATGAGAATCGAGAGGATAATAAAAATATCATTTTGTTTGAATGTGATAAATCGAAAGAATGCGTAAAAACTGGGTTGTGCACACCTTAAAATTGAATGCAGTGCATGGTATTGTTGGCTCAGAATATGATTTGCATGGCTGTGAGCCAATTGAATCCGGGTTCAAATCGTGACCGTTCTAATTTTCATCACTAGGAAAAATATTAAAATTATTACATCAGTGGTAATAACTATATTTAAACAAACGTTTGTTTTGCGGGCGGTGATAAGAATTACTATAATCGAGGTTGTGATATTGGTATAAATACCTGATCCATTAAGTACATAAATTTTTCAGTATAAATTACGAATTGTATAGTTTAGCAAAGGCGATTCATCCCGTAGACCGGTTTCGTCCTTATTGAGAACTCATCACGAATTTTCCGCGGAAAGTTGTGATTGCTGTCTTATGCAATGCGTCGGTTTTATCGCTAACCTATGGAAAAACCAAATCTTCATCCAAAAATTATATATTAATTCACCATGTGGCATGGTGTCTGTCTTACAATGAGAGATCGATGGTATTAAGTCTTAAGTTTGGGTTAAAATCCATGCATAGGAGAATGCACCTAAAGGAAAGACTTGCCAAATCACTGATTGTTACAAAAACTATAAATTTTGTGCCGTGCGTGGGACAACTTCCTTGTCTCTGAAGCAAATTCAACAATATTCAAACCCAGGTAACGGAATTTTTAGACACTGTCAATATATGAAATGCATTCTTTATTTTATATAAAGTTTAGCATTTACCGACATCCTATATATATATATATATATATATATATATATATATATATATATATATATATATATATATATATCTGTATAAAATTTCGGACCTAATTATTTTGCCTGTTTATGATACAAATGATCCAGAGATATGAAAGCAACGTAAAATTAAATATTCTATTAAAGTTTTCTTCTGATTATCCTATTAAACGTATGCGAAGTTCTTTGGATTGAAACATCAGAACAGAATTAATAATGACCACAATTGATAATCCAGGTGGAGCGCAAACCTTAGCTGCATCTTTACGAAAATTGAGTGTTGGTATGTTATCTTTGATAATAATAATTTTTATCATATGCCACACAAATTGAAATCCTATTTAAGGTGCATATTCTTATTTTAAACAATTCTTTGCGAATGGCGATAGTTTTGCTATGTTTTTCGACGACTGATTAAAAACAATAGGATTGGTGTTTACTTCATAATCGCAAACTTGATTTAAAGAGTCCACAACAATGGCCAATTAATCAATGGCCCTTGCATTGCAACATCGAGGTAAGATTTGAGACAAGTGTTTTGCGATGTGGCTGGATGTGACCGATGTTGCCCCATAATATATTATATTCACGTGGCGTAAGGTATTACAATTTAAAAATCATTTAAGATATAATAAAATTAAACAAGTATTTAATGCGCAGATGATGAAAAATAATCGTTCATTCGAGTTTGCAAGCATGAGATAAACACTAGTCTCAATATATCTTACCAGTCGTAAAACACAGCTGAACGCTCGTCAGTTAAACGTATCGACGCGTTTTGAACTTATATGCCGTCGTACTCTTATGGTAACCATAGCATGTTAAAATATGTCAGCACGTATAAATGATGGCATATGTGCAATGTTGTGCGTCGGATTAGATGCAGCGAGTGTGGTGTTTCATTCAGTTTATTGCAGAGAACTAATATATATATATATCCATTTGTGTATTACTAACAAATCAGTTTAAACGGCACCAGAAGTATGAACTAAAGGCAGCGTCAACGGAAGATATAATCTCATGTGCACATTCGTTTAGTGCTTATTGACGACTCACCAGTTGGAGCCGGTTTTTACGCAATTTACCCATTATGTATTTGGATCAAGAATTAGGATCAACTGGACGATACAATGTGTGAAAGAGAGCAATTTGAGAGCTGCCAAAATTATCCCATATTTTTCACCCAGATATATATAGTGGTTAGAGGGCGTAATACCGGCTCTTACTGATGAGTCGCCGGTAAGCACTAAACGAATGTGCATGAGATTATACTTTCCGTTCATGCTGCCTTTGGTTTATCCTTCTGGTCACAACTGAACTAATTTGTTACTAGGTTCGCAAAACCTAATACATACTTGCATATATGTTAGTTCTCCGCAACAAAGAGTATTTAATTGCCAAAGTAACTCTTTGTCTTGTCCACAAAATCTGGTAAAAATCCAAAATCACAACGCGACAGCATGTGATGTGTTCCCAGTAAGGGCGAAACCGGTCTACTGAATGAATTTCCTCTTTCATACTATACAAAAGTAGATGATACTGACAAATTTATGTACTTACAATGGGTCAGGTTTTTTATATCAAGATCGCAAACTTGATTAAAAGTAATTATTATCACCGTCCGCAAATCATACGTTCGTTTAATTATATACCTTTCGTTCTTGCTGAATGTGGTATATCATCATGTACATGGCAATATTTCCTCTATTGGTACTCAAGCAGGGCACATTTGTTTCACTTTCGTGCAAAGCGCTGTATTTGTAACGCTGTGGATAAGCGCAAATGTGCCACAGTTCGAGCCCTGTCCGTAGATTATCTGGCGCTTACCTGCTAAGTACACAATAAAGATAAAACTCGCCTACATGCTAAATTGAACTGGGTAACTTATGCAATGTTTGGTTAGTACTTACAAAACATTTATATTAAATTCGGTCATTTCTCTTTATGTTAGAATCAATTCTCCAAGTTTCTTGGGTTATCTTTTTGTAAAGGGAAACTTGAGGTGACCATTTGTAACTTTCGGACAAAAGCGATGCTAAATGGGACCTAGTTGAAGAAAAAGCTGACCAATTAGCATAACTTGGTGTCTAATTGAAGAATTTGTGAATTGCGCAGCTTACGTGGTGCAGTGGAAAATTTGCAAGAATCTAAAACAAATGTGCCAAGATTCGAACCCCTTTCGTGGCAAATATGACAGATACCTTAAAAGCGATCATATGGACGAATACGGCTTACATGATGTATTGTATTTTGTGACTTATGCCATGTTTAGTTTATAAAAAAACATGTGCGTAATAATATCCTACTATTTTAATTTAATTCAATATCACTTCTCCACGTGGCATGGTTTCCATTATAAAATGGCGGATTGAGGGCCGACAGTTGGATCTTCATGGGAAGACGGAGAGCGAAAAATAAATTTCGTATATAACTATTAATACCGTATTGCTTGTAGCTTGGGTGATGCAATAGATGATCTGACGTCTCCGAAACAGATGTGCTTCGATTCTATCCTCGGTCGTGGTATTCTTGGTATGTGCGTGATTTCTGTCTAATTATGTTGAAATCTGCCTACATGGCGAATCACATTTGCTAACTTGTTCGTTATTTATTTCACATCGACAACATATATATATATATTGGCTTACTGGTTAAAAGGTTTTTAAGTCTCAATAAATATTTTGCCTTTGATTTAGCAATATGTTCTATGTGGTGCAAATGGCCTAGTCTTTTTTCAAATAGTTGTATGACTTCATTTGTAGCAAAGGTGTCTTGAGAAGCCCTGGTAATGTTTAAACGGGCTCTGACTCAGCTGTTTGTTGCCTACATCTTTTTGAAGTGATTAATTAATTTTAGTCTAAAAGTCATTTAGAATCATGCACCATAAATACGTCCAAATCTACTATGCAGTTTCATTTTTGTTAGAAAAGAAGAAACACTTTTTCAACAATTGAATACCTCTCAATAAAATGATGAAATGAAAACCAGTCTGTGTTCAAATGACTAGTGACTGCAATCAGAGAGGTGAAGATATAAAATTAAATGTGGATACATTAAATAATAATGGATTAATTAAAGTGAATTCTAAATTAACCATTTTTGTGAAAATTATTTAAAACGTACACAAAAACGTTTGCTTAATTTATCCTAAAATATACATGGTGCTTTGTGCAAGACGCAAACATTCGCATAAAATTATTTCAAATATTTAGGAACTACAAATCATTTATAACCAATTAATAAATTATATTTTAACAGAAAAGTTTGCAACTAAGATGAGAGTGCCTTAAAATTATTTTTTTAAATGTTCGATTCTCAGTAGAAATCGCATTTTGAAGACAAAACGATATTTCGAGTCAAGTACAATTTATGCGTGACTAATAGGGGTGAGAGGCGCATTTCTAATTTTGCTTTCAAGATATATACCTTGCGGTTAGATCCTCGCTAGTCAGTTTTCCGTCGTATTCTGATGATGATTATGGAAGGTCGAAACGCGTCAGTGCGTGAGATAGATGGTTATTTTTCTGTTTTTCGACGATTGATTAAATGAAATGGGATTGATGATTGATTGATGATTTTTTAAATTTGTATTTCGATATTTAAAAGTTTCATATTGCAACCGATTCTTGTTTTTTTATTTTCGAAAAATACTTGAGAATGCGATAAGGAGAAACAATGTTGATTCTTTGAATATAGAATAGTTAATTAAAATAAATAAATTTACCTGACTAACATAGACTGCTGTAAAACAAAATCTACGCTCAAAAAGGCAAAAGAGAATATTATTTTTAGTAAATGTATATTAACGTAACTGAAATGGACAATAGAAATTAAAGGACGAGGGTTATTGTTATTCCGCAAGGTTTAGCCAGATGATGGTACGGGGAAAATTGCACCGAAACGTCACCAGTCAACGAAGATTAGGTCGTACCTCGTTTCCAGTGGTTAGTATGAATTGTGTTGAAGTCTTCGGAGGAAAGGGACGAATCAGTATCCTGCCACAACGAAGACTAATTCGATGCGTACTTGGAAATGGGAATCAATCGGATCTATGCGAAATTGATAGTGCAAATCTACTACCTACGAAAAGAGACTGTTTTGATGATCGCACTGCACAAATCCACACAACTGCGTTTCACGAAGTTAAATGAAAAAATTTTTTTTTGCGAAACTGGATTAATAGAAATTTTTCCTGACCTGCATTTTGACTATCGCTGTTTTTTTTGTTCCAGTAGTTTTCTTTCATTAGCAAAATATTTCAGCTACCTTCATCGGCAGCCTTCTTCACGTAGCTCATCCTTCCCCGTTTAAAAAAACCAAACTAATGAAGCTTGCTTTATTGATTGATTTATATATTCCATTTTTTATAAGAACCCTGTTCTAAATATCACTTTTGTTAAATTTGATTTAACAAATGTGATTTTGAAACTCATGTCCATACGCTGGTTGACAAAGAATGTGTGTGTTGCAAGGGGATAAAGTTACAAAAGAATTTAGCCTTATTTTATGAAATAAATTTGAATATTCACGCAAGAATTTTTATATTTATCACAAAAGTAGTATTATTATTAAATGCCGCTAAAACTTCTTTTATTTTCCAAAGTTAAACATAAAAAATAATTCTTCAAATCAAGTTTGCGAGCTTGAAGTACACACCAATCCCATTGTATTTAACCGGTCATCGAACAACATAACAAAACTACCGCCAGCCGCAACGCACTGACGCGTTTCGATCTTTCATGATCATCATCATAGTACGACGGCAAACTGACTATCGGTGAGAGCCGCATATCTAATTTTTCTTTCCATATATATGCACTGCGGTTTGATCCTCGCTAGTCAGTTTGCCGTCATACTCTGATGATCATCATGGAAGGTCGAAACGCGTCAGTGCTTTACGACAGGCGGTGGTTTTGTTTGTTTTTCGACGACTGGTTAAATACAATGGGAGTGGTGTTTACTTCAAGCTCGCAAACTTGATTTAAAGACACCTGACCCATTAAGTACATATAAATGTCAGTATAAATTAATGTAGAAAAGGCAATTCATTCAGTAGACTCGTTTCGTCCTTATAAGAAACTCATCATGTACCGGCTAGAATTTGCCGCGGACAGAGCTCGAACGAGGGCACATCTTGCCGCAAGATGACATGTATATACTTTATCGGGCAGGTTTTTATATCAAGCTCGCAAAATTGATTTAAATAGTTGCTATCCCCGCCCGCGCAAAGAATGTTCCTTTAATTATACAAATGAAAAGCTAAATCTTGTTTAAAATTAATCAGATTCTATTAGATATGACAACCACGAAATCAGACTTTGTTGATTGAGGCGGTCTGTGCAGTCAACGTCCTGGTAGAAAATATCTACACACACACAAATACACACACACACACCAAGACATTCATTAGTTCAATATGACTCTGAAAATAAAAGAATTTAGACGGTTTCAGCTGTGACAAACTCCTATTCTAACTCAAATGAGTAAACGGTTTGAAATTGCAACTGCATCTGATGAGTGGTTAGAAATCTAGAACACATTGTAAGACCATATCAGGCCATCTTTTCTGCAGTAAACTAAAGAAACGGTATATTTTTTACAGTTGTACACATCCTAAGAAAGTGACTGTTTAGTGAATCAATGCTAAACTACTGGAGAATTTTACGCAGGTTCGATACCCCCTGACCATCTTACTTTCGTACAAAATCTTTCTCTGAACATAATAGCATCAAGCATTTTTAAATGAATATTATGGAAGATAGGCTGAGGGAAAGAATTTCTCGTGATAATTTATTCAGACTAATAAATCTATGCCAAAAATAAAATGTATGCTTTGATGTATTTCATTCTCCTGTGTTGTTTCTACCACTTCTCATCTAATAGGTTACTCGTTGATAGATGACTAGTGGTCTGATCAATTGTGTATTTGGTGTTACGCACCTAGTAACAAATTAGTTCAAATATGAACAGAACGATAACAGGTGTTCAGAAATAGGCATAATTCTCAATTTTGGTCAACTTTAGCATACATTGTGTTAGCTTCCCTACTGCAGGTTTACACATTTGTATAGGAATTCTTTAAATCAAGTTTGCGAGCTTGAAGTAAACACCAATCCCATTGTATTTAACCAGTCGTCGAACAACATAACAAAACAACCGCCAGCCGGTTGTTCGACGACTGGTTAAGCACAATGGAATTGGTGTTTACTTCAAGCTCGCAAACTTGATTTAAAGAATTGTTACCACCACTCGCACAAACAATTATTGTTAATTTGTATAGGAAGTTGTACCGTCCTAGTTTCCACGTTCCTCACCCAACAATATAATGAGTAAAGGGCGCAATACCGGCACCTACTGATGAGTCGCCTGTAAGCACGAATCGAATGTGCATTAGATTATACTTTCCGTTCTTGCTGTCTTTGTTTTATCCTTCTGGTCACAACTGAACTAATTTGTTACTAGATTCGCAACACCTAATACCTACTTGCATATATATTAGTTATTCGCAAAAAAACAGTATTTAACTAGTATATTCTAAAAGGTGTATATGTTGTCTCAGTGCTGTCATTTTCGTTTCGGATTTGACCGCATTTTGCTTGTGCGGGACAATTGGTAGCACTCATAGGTCGGTAAAATCTTGAACTTCCTTCATATTCAGATGATGTAATTTTTGGCCTCAATTGATGGGTTCTCACTTGTCCCTTCTTCTTTAAGCCTTCAATTAGCTGATTGTCTGAAAATGACGTTGGATCAAGATTTTCCATTGTTCTTTGACCTAATTTTCGAGACTTCATTTCCAGTCTCATCTTCAGGGTTGACACAATACGCACAGGAGTAAAACACAACTTGTGACAAATGTGGTATTCTCATTCAAGACAGATATATTTATATCTATTTTAATTCTAAAAGTACTTTTAATTGTCTTCCTAATATCCGGTCTTCATACCTAGTCTCTAATACTCAAATGTATACAAAGACTTATCCCTGTCCCCCTCTGCGCACACAACTACTTATAAACATGTGTATTTTACTAAAGTGACATTTATTGAATAACTATAAGCACACTTAATGTATTGACAAACACGCCTATCACTGATATCTATATTTTAATTTCTGTTCCGGACGCATAGAAAGATCAACAAATTTTGAATTCAATGTTGCAGTAATCCTCACATGCCCCCCAGTTCACCTAATTCCAACCAGCTTGCAATCGGTTATAGACAGAGAGATTAAAAAACTATTGAGAGTCTATAGAGTATTATTCTATCGTTTTGACAAGACCGAATACGGAGTTTACACTAACCAAATCGTCTCTCAGCCAAATACACATTAATACTCATATCCTATATAAATTAGTTTCTCAATTAAAATATCTGTATCGTATATACCTATATAATAAATTTTATATTTAGTTACTTATTCATAATTACATATATACTCACTTCATATATAAAAAAAGAAAAAACATCCATGTAATTCCATAGGCTATATATAATGTATATATAGATAAGCATATAAGCAACCATGTGGGTTATTCCCACATCTTTTATAAATATCTTTATATACTTCATATATATACCTATTATATATATATTATACCTACGTGTATACACTATATATATAAACGAATATATGATATATATATATATAAAATCAGCAATCTTTTATATTTAAATTTTATTTTTACTTATTTATATTTAAATATACACACACCCACATCTTATAAAATATCCATTTATACATACGTCCACACGCTATCTCAGTATATATAGATAAGCATATAAGCAACCATGTGGGTTCATCCCACATCTTTTATAAATATCTATATATCCATGATATATATATATATATATATACGTGTATATACCATATATATAATATGAATCTCATACAAGCAACACTGTGAGTCCCGCAACGGATAAATTATATCAGTCAAAATACTTTTTATATATCTCTTTTATTGTCTATCTATATACCCCTAGATATATATATATATATATATATATGTAGATATATGTATCTATAGGCAATTGAAATGGGTTCTTTTAAAATTCAACCACTTACAATTTCTCCTTGCGTGTATAGTATATATACTAATTTTAATTACAATTTATATGTATATATAAATATCAAAGTGTATATATATTCCCGTCTACACCTCATATATATATATATATATATATATATATACATAATGCCTATCTCAATTCACATAAGCAACCATGTGAGCTTTTCTCACCTTATATATAAAATCTAAATATTCTTCTACATATATATTGTTAATATCTAAATAAGCATTTAAGCAACCATGTGAGTTCACCCCACATCTTATATGAATATTTAGAATCATCCATATATATGTATTTGCGAAATATATATATATATAATACCCATATTTGTTAAATATCTTTAGATAAACATATAAGCAACAACGTGAAATTCTCTCACATCTTATGTAAATTGAAATGTTCACCATATATATACATATATAACTATAGCCATATTACCGCTCTCTAACTCCATCTTATTCGTTCTGTTTTTCCCCTTTCATAGTCGCGGTCTCTTATTTAGATTTATTGATAGCTCTGATTCCTCTAATCTACGTTTCTTTCCATTCGAGAAGGCTTCATTAAATATTGGGCCTAATGATTTTTCTACACATGTCATATTCATGACGTTCATTCCTGATTTTATTTCAATTGATTCTCTAATCAACCTGGTTAATCTATTTCGGTTACATAGTGCAATCCGTTTACAGCCGTCCCAGTTTATCTGATGACCTGTCTCCATTGAGTGCCTGGCTAGATCTGATCTATGACTATGTCTGTATTTGCATGCAGTCTTATGTTCACCTCTACGTACCTTTATTGGACGCATGGTTTCACCTATATACCTAAGATTGCAATCTTTACAAGGTATCTCATAAACCCCTGATGTGTTGAGAGGTTCTATTTTTTCTTTCTGATTCGGTAACTTATTGCCTATTGTAACTGGTTGTCTTAACACTGTTCTTATGTTGTATTTTGTTGCTAAAAACCTAATCTTTCTACTTAATTTGGAGTCTGGTAGAACCAGAGTTCTGTGCTTATCTTCATTATGATTATCTAAATCTCCTGCCCGTTTCTCCTGGGTTATTCTTCTATTAACAGGCGTTTATGATATACCTTTAATGATTGTAATCTTAGTTAATATGTGATAACCATGCTTATCCTAATAAATGTACTTTAGAGGTTAATCATAAGATGCATTCATCCAGACTATAGTCATAGATCAGACTATCCAGAGCACTTCATGTAGATATCATCAGATAACTGGGACGGCTGTAAACGGATTGCACTATGTAACCGAAATAGATTAACCAGGTTGATTAGAGAATCAATTGAAATAAAATCAGGAATGAACGTCATGAATATGACATGTGTAGAAAAATCATTAGGCCCAATATTTAATGAAGCCTTCTCGAATGGAAAGAAACGTAGATTAGAGGAATCAGAGCTATCAATAAATCTAAATAAGAGACCGCGACTATGAAAGGGAAAAACAGAACGAATAAGATGGAGTTAGAGAGCGGTAATATGGCTATAGTTATATATGTATATATATGGTGAACATTTCAATTTACATAAGATGTGAGAGAATTTCACGTTGTTGCTTATATGTTTATCTAAAGATATTTAACAAATATGGGTATATATATATATATATTTCGCAAATACATATATATGGATGATTCTAAATATTCATATAAGATGTGGGGTGAACTCACATGGTTGCTTAAATGATTATTTAGATATTAACAATATATATGTAGAAGAATATTTAGATTTTATATATAAGGTGAGAAAAGCTCACATGGTTGCTTATGTGAATTGAGATAGGCATTATGTATATATAAATATATATATATATATATGAGGTGTAGACGGGAATATATATACACTTTGATATTTATATATACATATAAATTGTAATTAAAATTAGTATATATACTATACACGCAAGGAGAAATTGTAAGTGGTTGAATTTTAAAAGAACCCATTTCAATTGCCTATAGATACATATATCTACATATATATATATATATATATATATTATATCTATGGGTATATAGATAGACAATAAAAGAGATATATAAAAAGTATTTTGACTGATATAATTTATCCGTTGCGGGACTCACAGTGTTGCTTGTATGAGATTCATATTATATATATGGTATATACACGTATATATATATATATATATATCATGGATATATAGATATTTATAAAAGATGTGGGATGAACCCACATGGTTGCTTATATGCTTATCTATATATACTGAGATAGCGTGTGGACGTATGTATAAATGGATATTTTATAAGATGTGGGTGTGTGTATATTTAAATATAAATAAGTAAAAATAAAATTTAAATATAAAAGATTGCTGATTTTATATATATATACATATATTCGTTTATATATATAGTGTATACACGTAGGTATAATATATATATATATAGGTATATATATGAAGGATATAAAGATATTTATAAAAGATGTGGGAATAACCCACATGGTTGCTTATATGCTTATCTATATATACATTATATATAGCCTATGGAATTACATGGATGTTTTTTCTTTTTTATATATGAAGTGAGTATATATGTAATTATGAATAAGTAACTAAATATAAAATTTATTATATAGGTATATACGATACAGATATTTTAATTGAGAAACTAATTTATATAGGATATGAGTATTAATGTGTATTTGGCTGAGAGACGATTTGGTTAGTGTAAACTCCGTATTCGGTCTTGTCAAAACGATAGAATAATACTCTATAGACTCTCAATAGTTTTTTAATCTCTCTGTCTATAACCGATTGCAAGCTGGTTGGAATTAGGTGAACTGGGGGGCATGTGAGGATTACTGCAACATTGAATTCAAAATTTGTTGATCTTTCTATGCGTCCGGAACAGAAATTAAAATATAGATATCAGTGATAGGCGTGTTTGTCAATACATTAAGTGTGCTTATAGTTATTCAATAAATGTCACTTTAGTAAAATACACATGTTTATAAGTAGTTGTGTGCGCAGAGGGGGACAGGGATAAGTTTTTGTATACATTTGAGTATTAGAGACTAGGTATGAAGACCGGATATTAGGAAGACAATTAAAAGTACTTTTAGAATTAAAATAGATATAAATATATCTGTCTTGAATGAGAATACCACATTTGTCACAAGTTGTGTTTTACTCCTGTGCGTATTGTGTCAACCCTGAAGATGAGACTGGAAATGAAGTCTCGAAAATTTGGTCAAAGAACAATGGAAAATCTTGATCCAACGTCATTTTCAGACAATCAGCTAATTGAAGGCTTAAAGAAGAAGGGACAAGTGAGAACCCATCAATTGAGGCCAAAAATTACATCATCTGAATATGAAGGAAGTTCAAGATTTTATTTTATTATTTTATTGTTTGTTAAAGTCGAGATAAAAAACACGAAGGGGACACATTGCCATTTCACTTGGAAATGTTACGAAATCCCTATTATTCAAATAGTGCATTTTCCTTAAATGTAAACACCAATTCCATTATATTTAACCAGTCCTCGAACAACCTAGCGAAACTACCGTCAGTCACACGTATTGAAATGCTGTTCGATGACTGGTTAAATACAATGGGATTGATGTTTCTTCAAACTCGCAAACTTGGTTTAAATAATTTGTTACCACCACACGCACAATCAATGATTGTTTAAGTTCATTGGCCTTGTTATTATAAAAATCTCTCATCTTTGTT
>JAQBSW010013670.1:0-13361 GCA_029291075.1 Eudiplozoon nipponicum | reverse complement strand
TGAATTGTGCGCCATTTTTCAGTTTTTCGAGTATCTCACTCCTTGACTGGTCTTGTTTTCTGGTCTGCTGCATTTTAACATTTTTCTCTAGTAAACGAATACATCTCATCAAATATATTACTCCATCAATTGCTTTTGTTCTAATATAATATTGAAAGGAGACGTCTTGGAACAGGTAATTTGATTCTTCTGTTGTTCACGTATATCTCTTTCCAGATTATTTGTTCGGGAGTTAATACGGTCCTACTTTCGCATTCCGATTGCCTAACATTAAGTGTCGATTTAATTGTTATACCATTTAGACATGGAGACCGATATTAAATTTGAGGACACAAGTAGGTTAGTGCAGGATATTGCGGAATTGAATCTAGCAGATGTAAATGGAAATATAAGCATATCAGACTCTACTGTGAATTTTAGGACTTCAAGCGATCTGGCATCTATGGGGCTCTCAGACTCAAATAGGTTAGGGGCCTCAACAAAATTTGGCGACCGCGCCAGTCCAAGAATTTTAAGTCTACCGCAGTACAAATCAGAAAAACATTCAAGTTGAGTAGGAGTTGCCCAAATGATATTTAGTGCTTATAATATCGTAAACCCTATGATGAAATTTGTTGCAGCATGAATGGCATTGCCTGAAAATTTCCGAAATGCCTTGGAAATTTTCAGAGACAGAACTGTGAAAGAAAAGCCGTACAATGCATTTGAGTTAATAATGGCTGAAATTCAACAGAGATATCAGCCTGAAAGATTAGCGCAAATGTGCGAACTTTTACGCTTAGAAAAAATGGAACGTCAATTACCGTCCGAATTTTATGAACGCCTTTGCATAAGGCATACTCAAAGTAAAAAATGCGACTAGAGCAAATAGCACCTAAATAGAAGGCAAGAGAGTCCGATTCTCACTAATCGGAGATCTGGAAAACATTGCCGGATTGTCCAGCAACAAGTTTATTATTAAGGATGAATTTTCTGGATAAGAATTTCTCATCGATACGGGTGCTGAGGTAAGCATAGTTAGGTCAGACGTGGTGGAAGCAGATTGCCCCACATTTGATTATCAACTATGGGCCGCTAACGGTAGTCCGATAGGAGTGAAAGGGATGAAAGAAATGTCAGTAACGTTAGGCCAGAAATCCTCCTTCTGATGGAATTTGCTAGTAACGGATGTCAAGGACCATATCATTGGCATGGATTTCTTGACACATTTCAAGCGGACATTAGATCACAAAGCTAGGACTATCGCAGAAGGCGTAGGGATATCTACACCTACTGAGTCTAACACGTCGGCAGTTAGAACAGTCTTCTTACCTCGCCCAACAGTCGCACATGACTTTGCCGATATAATCGAGAAGCATCTATCAGTGTTTCAACCTTTCAGTGCCAAAAGGATAGGGTTGAAAACAGGAGTAGAACACCAGATAGAATTGGTGGCTCCGTTGCCTTGTTCACCGAAGTCTCAACCATTGGCACAACAAAGCAACAGGTTGCTTTGTCCAAATTTCACCAATTGCGCGAAGAGGGGATTTGTAGAAGGTCAAATTCCAATTTTGCTTCCCCAATAGTGGTAGTTCCCAAACCTGAACCGGGTCAATGGAGGGTTTGTGGAAATTATCGTCTATTAAACTCAGTGACAAAGGGTGATTCTTATCCTCTCCCTAACCAGAGTACTTTACTCCGAGATATAATGGGATATGAGGTTTATTCAACTTTAGATCTCCAGAAAGCGTACTATCAGATACCAATGGAGGAAAGTTCGATACCACTCACCGCAGTCAGATTTCCAGGAGGGAGATCGCATGAATTTCTTCGAATGGCTTTTGGTTTGAAAAATGCCGGTCAGACATTCCAGCGTTTGCCTGAAGAAATAATTCAGAATTGTCCATTTGCGAGGGTGTACATAGACGACATGATAATTTTTAAGTCGCTCACGAGACGAACATCGCAGGCATTTGTCGAAACGGTTTTGACCAGGCTGGAGACAATATGGATTAGTGGTCCAAACCTAATAAGAGCCAACGTTGGTTGCTCTTCAGTTAAATACCTTGGTAATATACTTTCCAAAGACGGAATTAAACCTTTGGAAGATAAGATCCAAGCTATTAAGGACGTAACGGAACCCCGAACAGTACGCCAGTTGCGAAGGTTCTTGAGTATGATCAGCTATTACCGTCGTTTCATTCCAGGTCTAGCCGCAATTTTTGAATCTTTAACACGCCATCTCACTCATGAAAAGAGCACGATCAAGAAGTCTTGGCCTATAAACTTGAGTGCAGAAGACCGAGAAAAGTTCCAAAAGGCCAAGGATATGTTAAGTGATATAACCACATTAGCACCTGTAGATTGGGAAAAACCTTTCGAACTAATCACAGATGCCTCAGATGTTGCATTAGGGGCAGTGCTACAGCAAAGAGATCAGGACGTAGTAAGACCGATTGGGTTTTATAGCCGTAAGCTTAATGATCGAGAAAAACGTTATGATACGTTTGGCAAAGAGCTTCTAGCAGTGTATGCCGCAGTGCTACACTTCGAGCATTACTTAGATGGTCACAAGTTTAAGTTATTGACCGATCATAAGCCATTGATCAGCATACTTGGTAAAACAGCTAGGCTTAATTACTCTCGTAGAGTGAATTCCCAAATAACACGGTTAGCAGAGTTCGATTTCACTGTGTCTCATATTGCTGGTAAGGAGAATGTGGTAGCAGATGCACTTAGCCGACCGAATGAAGCTGATGTCGAGCTGATATTTCAAGGTCCTTTGAAAAGTTTAGATGATTCAATGCATGATTTCGTTAGTCAAATCGAGGAAGCGCAAGGATCGGATCCCTTTACATTAGTATTGTCCAAAAGGCCAGGATATGTTCGTAAGCTCATAAGTGGCAAGTGGTTGTTATGCGAAACATCTAGAAGTCAACCACGACCATATGTGCCGTTGGAGTTACGGGCCAAGATTATCCAAGTGTTACATGACATGGGTCATCCATCCATTAAAGCCACCATTCGATTGATCAACGACAGATACGTATGGCCGCACATGTCTAAAGACATACGGGTATGGGTAAGAGCCTGTGCCAAGTGTCAAACGTGTAAGGTGTGGAGACATACCAGAACCGAGATAAAGAATATTGGGATACCAATTGGACGGTTCAGACACGTACACATAGACATTGTCGAAATGCCTGAAGTTAATGGGAACAAATACTTGCTGACCATGGTAGATAGATTTAGTCGTCAATTTGAAGTGGCGATTTTAAAAGACATGACAGCGCAAGAAGTCTTGTTCGCGTTTCTACATAATTCGGACATCGCGTTATGGTGTTCCGGAAAAGGTCACTAGTGATCGCGGTAGTCAATTTATGTGGAACAAGCTGGATACACGATCTTCCTATAATACTACTCGCCATGCGCAACAGATATAGGGCACAATTAGGAACTTCCATAGCAGAACTGGTTTATGAAGAACCATTAAGGTTGCCTGGAGATCTTCTTATAGAAACTCCAAGTAGTCTTGATTGGGCTTCTAGTTATGTAGATTGGTTCGTAGGAGCACTTAGAGATAAGATGTGTCGTTTAGCTCCGACCAAGACTAGAAAAGCTAAAACCAAATGCTATGTGTCCTCTGATCTAAGATCGGCTTCGCATGTGTATGTAACTAATGAAATAGGAAGAACTGCCTAACACCATTTTATAAAGGACCATACAAGGTCAAGAGGATGACTGACAAGAATGTCATCATAGAAATAAATGGCACTGAGGATTGTGTTACGTTGGATCGTTGCATTCCCCAGTTTATCTGGATCGACAGTATCACTGAATTAACAGATGCGTCGAATGACCGTTCTATGGGCGAATCTGATGTGTGCAATCCTACCATACAGGCACATAATGAAATGCAGAACTCTGAAGACGCGTTGTCTAATATGGCAAAATTTTATTCTACTAGTTCACAGCATGAAAACTATTTGTCAATACCAGATGATTTTGAAGAACCAGTAAAAATTGTACCGGGCGAGATGCCGACGTCAGGGGCGCCATTATGCACAACTCGTTCTGGAAGAGTGCCACGTCAGCCGAAGAATTATGATTACGTCTATTACTAGCCGTATTTTTTTGAGAAGGTGGTGTATGTGGAGGAAGTTAAATCCTACGCCATATGTAAAATAACATTGACTGATAAATTTAAACCACCATGGCTGATTGTAACGAATTTTATTTAAAATAATTTTTTCTTTTTATTTTCCAGAACATTCTTTGTTTAAATACTTGACTTTGAATTGTGCGCCATTTTCAGTTTTTCGAGTGTCTCGCTCCTTGACTGGTCTTATATATCTTGGTCTGCTGCATTTTAACATTTTTCTCTAGTAACTCGGATACATCTCATCAAATATATTACTCCATCAATTGCTTTTGTTCTAATATAATATAATATTGAAAAGAGACGTCCTAGAACAGGTAATTTGATAAATTCTGTTGTTCACGTATAACTCCTTCCAGATTATTTGTTCTGGAATTGTCAAGATACAACGTTCGCATTCCGATTGCCTAACATCAAGTGTCGATTTAATTGTGACCAGGAGGATAAACCAAAGGCAGCATGAACGGAAAGTATAATCTCATGCATGGCAGTCACGGAAGGACTAAACTAATAAAACATGGACCCCGATATTAAATTTGAGGACACAAGTAGGTTAGTGCAGGATATTGCGGAATTGAATCTAGGAGATGTAAATGTAAATATAAGCATGTCAGACTCTACTGTGAATTTTATGACTTCAAGCGATCTGGCATCTATGGGGCTCTCAGACTCGATTAGATTAGGGGCTTCAACAAAATTTGGCGACCGCGCCAGTCCAAGAATTTTAGGTCTACCGCAGTGCAAATCAGAAAAACATTCAAGTTGGGTAGGAGATGCCCAAATGATATTTAGTGCTTATAATATCGTAAACCCTATGGAGAAATTTGTTGCAGCATTGCCTGAAAATTACCGAAATGCCTTGGCAAATTTCAGAGACAGATCTGTGGAAGAAAAGCCGTGCAATGCATTTGAGTTATTAATGGCTGAAATTCAACAGAGATATCAGCCTGGAAGATCAGCGCGAATGTGCGAACTATTACGCTTAGAAAAAATGGGGCGTCAATTACCGTCCGAATTTTATGAACGCCTTTGCACAAAAGCTTCCAGGTTGAATATATCTAGAGATGTAGTCAACTCCATTTTCACAGCTGAGCTACCAATTAGGCTTAGAACAACATTGGAAGTATTTGACACAATGAGCATTGATTGGCCAAATAAACTTAGAGATTTAGACGGCGTGTATAAACAACAGGTACAACAAGTACATGCTGTATTAGCAGATGCTTTCATTATGCAGCCAGTCAGGGCGAATGCCGAAAACAGCCTGACTATACAAGAAACTTTGCGTTTCTTATGTAGAGAAGTTGCTAGCTTACGTAGTGATATTGCACAACCTCAGAGTCAGGATAGGTACACTAGACGTCAAGGGAGTTCCCAGGTGAAAATTGTATATACCCGCGATCAGGTGCACCTAAATGGAAAGGAAGCACAAAACCGGTAGAGAGAAACCCATCACCCAGAAAAGGATAAAACCCCCGCTAGTAGGAGCCGTAGGGGGGGTTCCATTGCAAAGGCTCCCAGATATGCCTTTAAAAGGCATATCTCAAAGCAAAAGATGCGACTAGATCAAATAGCACCGAAGAGGAAAGCAAAAGGGTCAGATTCTTACTATGCGGAGACCTGGAAAACATTGCCGGATTGTACAGCAACAAGTTCATCATTAAAGATGAATTATCTGGATTAGATTTTCTTATCGATACGGGTGCTGAGGTAAGCATAGTTAGGTCAGACGTGGTGGAAGCAGATTGCCACACATTTGATTATCAACTATGGGCCGCTAACAGTAGTCCAATAGGAGTGAAAGGAATGAAAGAAATGTCGGTAACGTTAGGCCAGATATCTTCCTTCCGATGGAATTTTCTAGTAGCCCATGTCAAGGACCATATCATTGGCATGGATTTCTTGACACATTTCAAGCTGACATTAGACCCCAAGGCTAGGACTATCGCAGAAGGCGTAGGGATAGCAACACATACTGATTCTAACACGTCCGCAGTTAGAACAGTCCTCTTAACTCGTCACTCAGTCGCACATGACTTTGCCGATATAATCGAGAAGCACCTAGCAGTGTTTCAACCTTTCAGCGCCAAAAGGATAGGTTTGAAGACAGGAGTAGAACACCAAATAGAATTGATGGCTCCGTTGCCTTGTTCACCAAAGGCTCAACCATTGGCACAACACAAGCAACAGGTTTCTTTGTCAGAATTTCACCAATTGCGCGAAGAGGGGATTTGTAGAAGGTCAAATTCCAATTTTGCTTCCCCAATAGTGGTGGTTCCCAAACCTGAACCGGGTCAATGGAGGGTTTGTGGGAAATACCGTCTATTAAACTCAGTGACGAAGGGTGATTCTTATCCTCTCCCTAACCAGAGTACTTTACTCCGAGATATAATGGGATATGAGGTTTATTCAACTTTAGATCTCCAGAAAGCGTACTATCAGGTACCAATGGAGGAAAGTTCGATACCACTCACCGCAGTCAGATTTCCAGGAGGGGGATCGCATGAATTTCTTCGAATGCCTTTTGGTTTGAAAAATGCCAGTCAGACATTCCAGCGTTTGGCTGAAGAAATCCTTCAGAATTGTCCATTTGCGAGGGTATATATAGACGACATAATAATTTTTAGTCGCTCACGAAATGAACATCGTACGCATTTGGAAACGGTTTTGACCAGGCTGGAACAATATGGATTAGTGGTCAAACCTAATAAGAGTAATATCGGTTGCTCTTCAGTTAAATACCTTGGTCATATACTTTCCAAAGACGGAATTAAACCTTTGGAAGATAAGATCCAAGCTATGGAGGACGTAACGGAACCCCGAACCGTACGCCACTTGCGAAGGTTCTTGGGCATAATCAGCTATTATCGTCGATTCATTCCAGGTCTAGCCGGAATTCTTGGATCGTTAACACACCATCTCACTCGTGAAAAGAGCACGATCAAGAAGTCTTGGCCTATAAACTTGAGTCAAAAAGACCGAGAAAATTTCCAAAAGGCCAAGGATATGTTAAGTTTCGTAACCACATTAGCACCTGTAGATTGGGAAAAACCTTTCGAACTAATCACAGATGCCTCAGATGTTGCATTAGGGGCAGTGCTACAGCAAAGAGATCAGGACGTAGTAAGACCGATTAGGTTTTATAGCCGTAAGCTTAATGATCGAGAAAAACGTTATGATACGTTTGGCAAAGAGCTTCTAGCAGTGTATGCCGCAGTGCTACACTTCGAGCATTACTTAGAGGGGCATAAGTTTAAGTTATTGACCGATCATAAGCCATTGATCAGCATACTTGGTAAAACAGCTAGGCTAAATTACTCTCGTAGAGTAAATTCCCAAATAACACGGTTAGCAGAGTTCGATTTCACAGTGTCTCATATTGCTGGTAAGGAGAATGTGGTAGCAGATGCACTTAGCCGACCGAATGAAGCTGATGTCGAGCTGATATTTCAAGGTCCTTTGAAAAGTTTAGATGATTCAATGCATGATTTCGTTAGTCAAATCGAGGAAGCGCAAGGATCGGATCCCTTTACATTAGTATTGTCCAAAAGGCCAGGATATGTTTGTAAGCTCATAAGTGGCAAGTGGTTGTTATGCGAAACATCTAGAAGTCAACCACGACCATATGTGCCGTTGGAGTTACGGGCCAAGATTATCTAAGTGTTACATGACATGGGTCATCCATCCATTAAAGCCACCATCCGATTAATCAACGACAGATACGTATGGTCGCACATGTCTAAAGACATACGGGTATGGGTAAGAGCCTGTGCCAAGTGTCAAACGTGTAAGGTGTGGAGACATACCAGAACCGAGATAAAGAATATTGGGATACCAATTGGACGGTTCAGACACGTACACATAGACATTGTCGAGATGCCTGAGGTTAATGGTAACAAATACTTGCTAACAATGGTAGATAGATTTAGTCGTCAATTCGAAGTGGCGATTTTAAAAGACATGACAGCGCAAGAAGTCTTGTTCGCGTTTCTACATAATTGGATATCGCGTTATGGTGTTCCGGAAAAGGTCACTAGTGATCGCGGTAGTCAATTTACGTCCGAGCTTTTCGTCAGATCCCTCAACATCATGGGAACCACTGTAATACATACCAGGGCGTATAACCCACGAGCGAATGGGATGGTAGAAAGGCTACATCGTGAAATAAAAGCTGCATTAAGGTGTACTAGTGGAACAAGCTGGATACACGATCTTCCAATAGTACTATTCGCCATGCGCAACAGATATAGGGCACAATTAGGTACTTCCATAGCAGAACTGGTTAATGGAGAACCATTAAGGTTGCCTGGAGATCTTCTAATAGAAACTCCAAGTAGTCTTGATTGGGCTTCTAGTTATGTAGATTGGTTCGTAGGAGCACTTAGAGATAAGATGTGTCGTTTAGCTCCGACCAAGACTAGAAAAGCTAAAAACCAAATGCTATGTGTCCTCTGATCTAAGATCGGCTTCGCATGTGTATATAACTAATGAAAATAGGACGAACTGCCTAACACCATTTTATAAAGGACCATACAAGGTCAAGAGGATGACTAACAAGAATGCCATCATAGAAATAAATGGCATTGAGGATTGTGTTACGTTGGATCGTTGCATTCCCCAGTTTATCTGGATAGACGGTATCACAGAATTAACAGATGCGTTGAATGACTGTTCCATGGACGAATCTGATGTGTGCAATCCCACCATATAGGCACATAATGAAATGCAGAACTCTGAAAACGTGTTGTCTAATATAGCAAAATCTTATTCTACTGAATCACAGCATGAAAACTGTTTGTCAATACCAGATCATTTGGAAGAACCAGTGAATGTTTTAGCGGGCGAGATGACGACTTCAGGGGCGCCATTATGCACAACTCGTTCTGGAAGAGTGCCACGTCAGCCGAGGAACTATGATTACGTCTATTATTAGACGTCTTTTTTTGAGAAGGTGGTGTATGTGGAGGAAGTTGAATCCTCCGCTTTATGTAAAATAACATTGACTGATAAATTTAAACCACTATGGCTGATTGTAACGAATTTTATTTAAAAGGATTTTTTTCTTTTTATTTTCCAGAACATTCTTTGTTTAAATACTTGATTTTGAATTGTGCGCAATTTTCAGTTTTTCGAGTATCTCGCTCCTTGACTGGTCTTGTAATTTTGGTCTGCTGCATTTTAACATTTTTCTCTAGTAAACGAACAAATGTCATCAAATATATTACTCCATCAATTGCTTTTGTTCTAATATAATACAAGGCTGAGGAGAATCGTTCTGGAACAGGTAAATTTGATTCATTCTGTTGTTCACGTATATTTCTTTCCAGATTATTAGTTCGGGAATAATAAGGTCCTACTTTCGCATTCCGATTGCCTAACATTAAGTATCGATTTAATTGTTATACCATTTCGACATGGAAACCGATATTAAATTTGAGGACACAAGTAGGTTAGTGCAGGACATTGCAAATGGTAATATAAGCCTATCAGACTCTACTGTGAATTTTAGGACTTCAAGCGATCTGGCATCTATGGGGCTTTCAGACTCGAATAGGTTAGGGGCCTCAACACTATCTTGATGTCAATGATAACTTTTCCCTTCATCAATTCCCCCTTGCTATTAAATCCTTTTATAGTCACAATTTCATTCACCTCCACATTGTAGAGGTTAAATTAATTATTGGACACCAATTAATCTCTCATATAAGAATAAATCAAATTTTATTTTTGGACATTTGATGTTATCGCTGGTTTCGTAAAACAATATTGTAATTTTTGAAAAATATTGTAATTTTTTTTGGAAGTTCTTTTGTTCATATTGTAGAAGTTTTGGACTTGTCTTGTCGAAGAAAAATGTTAGAGAGTTTTGATCTGAGTTGCTGAATTGCACAAGCGGGACACTGCGTGGTTCCATCTCCGACTCTTTGTGAATAAAACTTTGTAATCTTCTTGTCGATTTGTTCTTCTTAATTATCAGCGAAAAGAACCACAAATTTGCTTTGGGTATTTAAAGTTAATATTTGTTTTAAGTTCTCAATCATTCCAGTTCAGTATCCTGTGGATATCAGCGTATCCGGGTAAGCTTACTTAATTAATATAATATATAAATTACAAGTAATTTAATAATATCATATCTGGTTTATTAAATACTGAGGATACAGAGCAGTTGGCTAGCGGACTTAAGGATTGTAGCTTAAGAGATAGTTCAGAGGAACTTAAGTGTTCCAAGATAGATGATCATTCCGCATATATGGATTTTCCGGGCCTGGCATCCAAGAGACCCCCTTATGGTAGTGACCTAAGGGCCTCTACAGTACTGTGATGTCTGACGTATTTCGACTTTATACTCTTAATGTGATTAGAAGCTATTCTGTAGTTTCACATTGTAATTTAGATTTTGAACTCAATATTTGAATGTAGAGGATGTTGAATCCTCCGCCTTATATAAAATGACCTTGAATGATAAATTTAAACCACCATAGCTGATTGTAACAACTTTATTTAAAAAGAATTTTTTCTTTTTATTTTCCAGAACATTCTTTGTTTAAAGACTTGATTTTTAAAATTGTGCGCTATTTTCAGTTTTTGAGTATCTCGCTTCAAACCTGGTGTTGAATTTTTGTCTGCTGCATTTTAACATTTCTTTCCATAATAAACGATTACAACATTGTACAAT
Source organism: Eudiplozoon nipponicum (assembly GCA_029291075.1). NCBI lineage: Eukaryota > Metazoa > Platyhelminthes > Monogenea > Mazocraeidea > Diplozoidae > Eudiplozoon > Eudiplozoon nipponicum. The sequence continues at coordinate 2,547 of JAQBSW010013670.1, read as the reverse complement.
AAACATCTTTCAATCCTTGCCTTGTGTTCTGATATAATATAGCACTGAGGAGGAGCCTTGGAACAGGTATAATTGTTTTATTTGTGGGTCACATACACATCAAAACAGATTATTGCTGGCATAGCAGCTGTCCGACTCTCACCTTCCGATTGCCATTGTAAGTGTCAATTTAATTATTAAAACTTTTGATCATGAGTACCGATATTAAGTATGAGGACACATGCAAGTTAGTGCAGGACATAGCGGACTTGAATTTAAATGACACTAGCAATAATATAAGCATATCAGATTCTACTGTGAATTTTAGGACTTCCAGCGAACTGGCATCTATGGGGCTTACAGACACAGATAGGTTAGGGGCCTCAACAGCCAATCGTTGAGTCAGATGAACTTTGTTGCTAAATAAATAAAGAGATAAATAACAATAATAAAAAAAAAAATAAAAATAATTTTAATTGGCAACACCTCCACATACCCTACTTTTGATTTGTTATTTCAATGGTCGGGTCTGTTGGACTTTGTTGCCAAATAAATGCATTTTTTTACATTAATACCAACTGAACCAACAAGTTAAATAATATGGTACAAATCAAAGTTGAATGAAGTTGTGACTAGCAAATCGTTTAACGATAAGAATGAAAAGAGTTGTGGAAGAGAAGCGCTTTCATCAACTTTGTGATAGTGTAGAGGATGTTGAATCCTCCGCCTTTTATAAAATGACCTTGAATGATAAATTTAAACCACCATAGCTGATTGTAACAACTTTATTTAAAAAGAATTTTTTCTTTTTATTTTCCAGAACATTCTTTGTTTAAAGACTTGATTTTTATAATTGTGCGCTATTTTCAGTTTTTGAGTATCGTGCTTCCGAGCTGGTTGTAGATTTTCGTTTGCTGCATTTTTAACATTTCTCTCCATAATAAACGATTACAACATTGCACAATATACACCTTTCAACACTTGCCTTGTGTTCTGATATAATATAACACTGAGGAGGAGTCTTGGAACAGGTAATTTATTTATTATTGTGGGTCACGTACACATCAAAGCAGATTATTGCTGAAGATATAGCTTTCCAACTTTCACCTTCAAAGCGCCACAAGTAAGTGTCAATTTAAGTATCATAATTCTTGATCATGAATGCCGATATTAAATTAGAAGATGTATTTCATTTAGGGCAGGACCTAATGGACTTAAATCTTATTGACACAGATAACAATGTAGGCAAAATAGACTCTACTGTGAATATTAGGACATCTAGCGAACTGGCATCTAGGGGGCTTACTAACACCAATAGGTTAGGGGCCTCAACAAAATTTGGCGACCACGCCAGTCCAAGCATATTTAGTCTACCACAGTATAAGTCAGAGAAACATGCAAGTTGGGTAGGAGATGCCCAAATGATATTTGAGGCTTATTGTATTGTGAACCCTATGGAGAAATTTGTTGCAGCATGGATGGCATTGCCTGAGAATTTCCGAAATGCTTTGGAAAATTTCAGAGACAGAACTGTGAAAGAAAAGCCGTACAACGCATTTGAGTTATTAATGGCAGAAATTCAACAGAGATATCAGCCTGGAAGAACAGCGCAAATGTGCGAATTATTACGCTTAGAAAAAATGGGACGTCAGTTACCGTCCGAATTTTATGAACGCCTTTGCACGAAAGCTTCCAGGTTGAATATATCTAGTGATGTAGTCAACTCCATTTTTACAGCTGAGTTACCAGTTAGGCTCAGAACAACAATGGAAGTGTTTGACACAATGAACATAGATTGGCCGACAAAACTCAGAGGGTTAGACGGCGTGTATAAACAGCAAGAACCACAAGTACATGCTGTAATGGCAGATTCTGTAACGATGCAGCCAGTGAGGGCAGATACCGAAAACCACCTGACCACACAAGAAAGTTTGCGTTTCTTATGTAGGGAAGTTGCTAGCTTGCGTAGTGATGTCGCACAACTTCAGAGTCAGGTCCAGTATATTAGACGCCGAAGGAGTCACTCGCGTCAACGCTTCGAAGGGCCACGCGGATGGGGTAGGGCACAGGGCGAATATGGACGCAGTGCGAAGTGCCAAGATGAAAATTATAATTACCCGCGATTAGGTGGACCCAAATGGAAAGGAAGCACAAAACCGGTTGAGAGAAATCCGTCACCGGGAAAAGGGAAAAACCCCCACTAGTAGGAGCCGTAGGGGGGGTTCCATTGCAAAGGCTCCCAGATATGCCTTTAAAAGGCATACTCAAAGCAAAAGAGGCGACTAGTATAAATAGCACCCAGATAAAAGGCAAGAGAGTCCGATTCTCACTAAGCGGGGATCTTGAAAACATTGCCGGAGTGTCCAGCAACAAGTTCATTATTAAGGATGAATTATCTGGATTAGAATTTCTCATAGACACGGGTGCGGAGGTAAGCATAGTTGGGTCAGACGTGGTGGAAGCAGATTGCCCCACATTTGATTATCAACTATGGGCCGCGAATGGTAGTCCAATTGAAGTAAAAGGGATGAAAGAAATGTCTGTAAAATTAGGCCAGAAATCTTCTTT
>JAQBSW010013669.1:0-13367 GCA_029291075.1 Eudiplozoon nipponicum | reverse complement strand
GTACTTCGTTCAGTTACGTATTGCTCAATATATAAGAATCAAGATAATTTGGTTAGCACTAGAAAAATATAACTTCAAATAGTTTCTCAACAACCATTTTGAAAGTATGCATTAGGTGTTGCGAACCTAGTAACAAATTAGTTCAGTTGTGACCAGAAGGATAAACCAAAGGCAAGGCATGAGACGGAAAGTATAATCTCATGCGCATTCGGTTCGTGCTTGCTGGCGACTTCATCCAGTAGGAGCCGGTATCACACGCCCTTTAACCACTATATATTTTGGTCAAGAATGTGGGATAATAGGACGGTACAATTCTTGACCAAAATATATAGTGGTTAAAGGGCGTAATACCGGCTCCTACTGATGAGTCGCCAGTAAGCACGAAACGAATGTGCACGAGGTTATACTTTCCATTCATGCTGCCTTTGGTTTATCCTTCTGGTCACAACTGAACGAATTTGTTACTAGGTTCGCAACACCTAATACATACCTGCATATATATTAGTTCTCCGCAACAAACAGTATTTAACCATTTTGAAATTTGTTCAATTTTTGTTAATGTGTAAGAACAATGAAAATAATTGGACAGTTATGCCAATAATAACTTACACCCATCAAAAATGTCGAAGTCAATATCCGGCGGCGAGACAACATACTTTGAGCAGGTGACGTACAGTCTTCGCTTATCCCTAGAGCTAAACACATCGGCGTATTTCTTTAACAATTTGAGCGCCACTCCAGACAGACGAATTCGCAGCTCAGATGTGGTTGTCAGCCATCCACGTTGAATAAACGTTCCATTATCTGACACAGTCAATAAACAAGCCACCAGTTAAAAGTCACGCTCAATGCAATAAACGCAATGAAGCTTCATAAAAACGAGCACGACTGAATGCTTAAAATGGAACAAAGAAGATAAGGAAACAAAAAAATAGTTGTATGATTTAAGTCAAGTCTGCGGTCTTGATATCTACGCATGTCCGAGTACGTGATGAGTACCCAATAAGAACGAAACCGGTCTACTGGATGAATTGCCTTGTCTACATTAACCAATGTGTAGTTTATACTAATGGGACAGGTGGTTATATCAAGATCGCAAAATTGATTTGAATAACTGTTATCACCGCCCACGCAACCACTGTTCATTCAATTATATAAATAATCGCTGCAGTCAGAACAACGAAGGTCGCTTAGCAACCGTTCATCACAAAAACATTCTATTTTTATTAATGTGGGGATAAGCATGACCTTTGGGCAGGGTAGTAATTCATCTTAGTCAGATAAAGTAAGTAGGCTTATTTCTTAAAAATGAGACGTACGATGAACAATGGAATTAAATCGATATTTTACAATCAAGTTTACTTAAACTAAAAGTTACTTAAAGTAAAGTTAGCTTTGGCCGTATAAGACCAAACATAGCTTTACTGTCAACATTTCGATTAACCTTTTGACCAGCCATGACCACGGTGCTGCGTATAACGAATAAACATGTCACAGCAAATGCAAACCAGGGATGTAATCGACAGAGAATAACTGGTCAATCATCATAAAAGTAGATTTGCAAGCGTCGCGTACGTTGAATGTGCAGATTTAAAAGGCCTTTTATAATAGTATTAAACTTTAAATTCAAGTTTCCATAAATTTCTTCAATAAATAAATAAAATAAAAAAGAAGCAAGAAAAAAAATATATATGCATTTAAGCAACAAGGTGTGTTCATACGATTGACTCTGAGTCTATAATATATCAGCCATAAATATATTTATTTATACCAACATCTTACATATAAATATCTATTTATTCATCGTATTTCAATAATAATATTAGCAATCATGCGAGTTCTTTCTACATTTTATGTAATTATCTAAATATCAATGCATATATATATATATATATATATATATATATATATATATATATATATATATATATATATATGCATAAAGGATGTATACTTGATATACTAAAACAGACAAAACGGGAAACACAGAATTTTATTACAATAAATGACTAATTTTTTCAAACTTACTAAAGCCTAAATATAAAATTCTATTTCACGGCTTATCACGTTTGTAAAATTAAACACAATGTGAATGGAATAATACAGCTGACAAGAAAGCGCATATTCTAACAGCAAAACCACCAAAGCGGATACATTTAAACAAAATCGTCACTTCACAAGCGGCCTCTTACCCTAGAAGGATAAACGAAAGTTAGATTTCATAAGATTTACAATATGAAAAGGCGACGGTCCGGAAACCGGAACCGTTAATAAAGAATATGATGGAAGTTATACGTATCGGTCGTTTGCTTCACACACCTTTCCTGAATGTGTATAACCAAACCGTTTCATTAGCATGCGGATTATATCTAAGCAAATTACCATTACATGTTGATAAGTCAGTTTGGATTATTCGCAAGTATTTAAAATAGAAAGCAGTACATAGTACCATTAACCGGATATCAAATGAGAGTTGCGTCTACAACTAGAGGCTGCTAGACGTTCAGAGAGAAAATTTGAAAAGGCGCTATTTAAAGCAGTGGTGAATTCTACAGTGAAGTTTTCAATCATATCATCAGGAGACTACTATCATATGTAAAGAAAAGCATATAAATATACAGAGATCCCGCCGGGTGAGTTTCAGGAGCATCTGCTCTTCGTAGGATAAATTTACCTGGTCTGTTCTTAATTTATAACTGTGAAAAACATTCAAGTGCATGATAAACTAAATGCCAACCAACAAAACAGGATCACGGTTATAAACCTTTAAAATGTAAAGGTTATAATTTATATAAAATTCAATTTTTAAAATTTGTAGCTTATGCTTTCAAACAGTAATCTTTTAAACCAATCAAATTTTGTGTACTGAGCGCAAACTTACAATTACACATCAGGGAATTTTGCAGCTTGGAGCGAAGTACTAACCAATATTGGATGATAAATATGGGACCCAGACAAAGTGCTTATACTAAAGCTATGACAGAAGAAGTGTTTAACTGATATGTACACTGCATATTATACTATTTTAACCAAACAATGTAATTAAAAAGAAAGATATAGATTTATTGATGGGTGCATTTGTTGCAACATTCATCGCCATTTTAACTTCTGGTGATCGCCGAAAATAATTTCTCATTAAGTAACCGTTAACCGTGCTGCACATCAACATACAAAAACAGAACTGCAGATCGCTCGCACATATTAGTAAGTCAAATATATATATGCGCCTTTAAACAGAGGGCCGCTTGAGAGTAATTAGAACTTATAAGGCAAGAAACATTTTTCTTACACTGACACCATCATGACTTCCAGACATGATTACAACCCCAGAAACTAGACAGGTAATGTTCAAATTTGAAGCAAATACAATAGCTAGTTTAATGCCACGGCGTAAACAAATTTAGGAAGCTACACCTTTTGTAATCACAATGTTTAAGTCGTTCTTGGACAATAATAATGCCAGCGATCACTAACTAGGTATGCTTGGCTAACCAAGTCGGCCGAAGAAATAAAGCTGTTGTTTACAGCGTTCAAAGAATTTGAGCGCCTTAGTTAGAATGAAAATCCATCTATGAACCCCGGTTTCGTAATTTTAGGGTAGACTGTAGGACTAGCCGGAAGTGCAAGTGCGGTTCTAGCAAGTTACGTACCTGGTAGTTGTCAGCGATTTACAATTACGTCACCAGAAAAATAACCGTTAATCTCATTACAAATAATTTTATTCAAGAAAGGACTGTTCTGTATTCGTCATTATAAAAACAATCAACATGACATACGTATGCATTGGTTCAGCTTCACGCAATCAAACAGACTAGCACTCTTTATTTACACACATGAAACAGCTGCTCATACCAAACTGATTAGTAACGAAAAAAATTAATGTGAATTCTAGACTAAATAAGACTGGTAATTGGAACCTCACTTCCGCTACAGCTGATGTTGTCAAAATCACACAAGCAATAATTGCTCACTAAATTGTTTTATATCAGACTGCTTAAAATTTATTTGCGACTGCACAGAAATTAATCAGCCGAAATTACAATCAAATAAAATGTATGCGAGATCACCAAAGGATTTTCTATATATTATAGATCAATTGCGATTGTACCCTTGGTAGTAAGTTGCCATTGTGTTCTGATTATTGACATGAAATGCCTAAACACATTATTCTTTTAAAATGAAGGGTTCCTTGTTATGTTAAACTGCTGGTTTCAAAAAGTTGGATTAGTGTTTATCTAAAGTCCAAAAACACAACATTTGAAGCTACTCGTCGCGTAATCAATACAAACCATTCTTGTGCTTTAACAAGGAAGAATAAAGTGTCCCGTAAAAGTAGTCAGCATAGATTGTTAATTTTGCCAAAGGTCGAAATACTCCCTTCAATTGATTTTCCATTTACTTGCATCTGGTAGAGGCTAACTCATGTTCTAAACTAACCATTTTGGAAGCGCCTAGCAGACTTAAAATGGACGAGATTAGTATACACATATAAGATATATATGTAATTTTGTGTATTAAGTACCGCCTACTAAGTACCAAAGAATTCCTAACAGGACCAGCAAGGCATACAAAATTCAGCATGAACTAAAGTAATAATTTCGTGTACACATGCGTTTCGTGCTTACTGGCGACTCATCAGTAAGAGTCGGTTCTACGCCATATACCCCTTATACATTTGGTCGAGGAATGTGGGACAGGTAAAAATATATTAGTTCTCCATAACAAAACATATATAACCAATATATTTAACTGAATGATGTCATGATTAAAGCGACGTGTGAGAATTGATTTCGATTTTGGCCAGATTGTACTAATCCGCTGGATTAGTAGGTGTGCATAATAATTAATTCTTAATTTTGGTCAATTTCCGCCTATTTAAAAATGTATTTTGTCGGTAGCCCGTACAGACTCGGTATTTTGAAAACCATTTTGTTGGTACTCTTTACAAGTTTGGTGCCTATTATATATAGTGAGTTGGCTTTGACGGCGCACCGTCAAAATTTTTATAGAAAGTTAACCCCATTACGGTTTTATCTCACACATTCATATTGGAGATTGTACCGTCCACCTGCCTCATATTTCTTGACCAAATATATAGTGGGTATAGGGCGCAACACCGTCTTCTACGATGAGTCGCCAATAAGCACGAAATCTTTATGTACATGAAATTATGGCTTTCTTTCATGCTGAATTTGATATATTTTTCTAGTGCTATTTCAACTAATTTGTTAATAGTTACGCAATATCTAATAGACACTTGCATATATGTTAGTTCATCTCGACAAACAATATATAAGTTCTAAAGGTCCTGGTGGACGCTAACAAAACACGAGAGTTTAAATTAATTAATTCTATTTTTACATTATAATTAGTTTGCTTTAAATACTGATACTTAACGCTGAAATCAATAGAGGCATAAATATTTACATGCTGGTCAGTAAATTCTCATAAAGGATGAGATATTCTGCATACAAATCATGGCAACCTATGATATTCTACTTTTGCATCACTGTCATGTTTGTTATTCTTTAACAGATTATTTAAATTCTAATTGTCGTTTTATTTACATAAGTCGTGATGACTTAAATTTAAAGTGTAAGAATAAAAGAAAATCAATTATGCGACAGAGCATGTATAATGGCAATTTTATCAAAAGAAAGATAAAATGCTACTTTGCAGCGATAAAAATATATTTCCAAGCATTAGGATAACAGATAGCAGATTCATCCGTAAAATTAGCAGAAATAAACGCTCTCATATTACATTACATTTAAGTCGTGATAAAAATCACAAGAATGCAAATAGAAATGCGTATTAGCTGTTGCGCATCTAGTAAAAATGAGTCCAAATATGATTAGAAGGGTAAACCAAAGACAGCATGAACAGAAGCTATAATCTCATGTGCACATTATTTTCGTCCTAACTGGAGACTCATCAGTAGGAGCCGGTATTACGCCCTCTACCCATTATATATTTGGGTGAGGTATGTGGGGCAATTAGGTGATACAATCTCCAATACCAATGTGTATACCTGTGATAGTGGATTTAGCCTTGTACAAAGTATTCGCAAATGCGAGTTCAAAGCCAGGTCACCATATATAATATATATATATACAGAGCGTGTAAAGGTTACCAATACCATGGCTGCTGCGCCAGTACCTGATACCAACACTATGGTTTCTGCGCCAGTACCTGATGCCAACACTATGGCTGCTGCGCCAGTACCTGTTACCAACACTATGGATGCTGCACCAGTACCTGATGTCAACACTATGGCTGCTGCGCCAGTACCTGATACCAACACTATGGCTGCTGCGCCAGTACCTGATACCAACACTATGGCTGCTGCGCCAGTACCTAATGCCAACACTATGGCTGCTGCGCCAGTTCCTGATATCAAAACTATAGCTTCTGCGCCAGTACCTGGTATCAACACTATGGCTGCTGCGCAAGTACCTGATACCAACACTATGGCTGCTGCGCCAGTACCTGATACCAACACTATGGCTGCTGCGCCAGATCCTGATGCCAACACTATGGCTGCTGCGCCAGTACCTGATACCAACACTACGGCTGCTGCGCCAGTTCCTGATACCAACACTATGGCTGAAGCGCCAGTACCTGATACCAACACTATGGCTGCTGTGCCAGTACCTGATACCAACACTATGGTTGTCGAAAAGATTGCCTAGAATGTTCACGACTAGTTAAATGTTGACGTCGGTCAAACAAAATTAGGATTTACAGTCGCACATTGGTTGTACTGGTAATTACTATCGTATATCTTTTCGCCATAAAAAGATTACTGGTCTGATAGCTCGACACGCATTAGTTAGTCAGCTCGGTAATTGTAGTATTAACCTTGCCGGGTCTAATTGGATACAAGAATTATCCTATTTCATGTGAAGTCTTGACTTCGATTCAATTACGTTGCATCACTCAGATGTAAATGGGTAGAGTGGCGGAAAGAGAGCATGCGCAAGAGACACAAAGGGCAAGTTTCGGCGGCTGAAGGCAATTTTGACCACTGGAGCCTTGGCCGACAGTGTTCGGTAGACTTTGTTGGCAGACTATCTTAAAGCAAACTACTGAATTAAATCAATTCACATTACTATTGCATGACCTAGTGCTCTTTTACAGCCCATAAATAACCATGAATAACATGAACAAAAATGAATCTATACTGCGTCGGCCGATGCGCGGAATAGAAGAGGTCGCTGAGTCTGCACAGTCGTGCATGATGGATAAGCTAAATCAGAATACTACAGTCACTTATTTCTGATTTTACCTCTTTTTTTCCTTTGCATTCATCCACTTCTCAATAAAACAGTAATGCTCTTGTAGATGCAATAATAAACACGGTGGTTATTGATTAAATCCCTAAGGCCAATGCCGCGTTACCAAACTAGGTGCCAAATTTCTGCCAAACTCGGCGTATATTACTGCATGTAGAACTACTAGATGCGAGCTCTCTGTGTGTGTGTGTGTGTGGACTCTGAATTCCAGTTTCACCCGAAAGGCTGAACAAGAGATTTTTGCCGCGACTTATTCGTGCAATAGGTACGCGAAAATTAAAGGCTTGCGAAAAAATTACATTAATGCAACAATAATCAAATGAAAAATTGAATGTGCTGTCTTGACAGGCAAGTCAAACACTTCAAAGATAAATTTTATTGAGCGTACGAATCAGTTGCAATCCTCAAAAGTATGTCTACACAATAACGTGGATCGCTCATCTCAAACAAACTTCATAAATTAATGTTTGCTAAAAATATCTACTCCCAAACTTATTTAATGGTAGTGGCGACATAATTTTTAAAATTATTACTACTATCTGTAATATTATATGTAATGAGGAGATCGCACTGGTTGCTCGGAGCAAGTCCACTATCATTCCTATCTTCAAAACGAGGATCGTAAGTTGCGCTAAAATGATCTTGGTATAAGCTTGACTCCAGTCGTATTTAAGTTATTTGCTTTGATTACGTTTCACCATTTCAAGTTTCACGTAAATCATTTACTAGAGTAGAACAAGCCGGACTCCAGCCACTTTACTTACTTTACTGCGGCTGACTCCTTTTGGAGGATAAGCCGACTCCACATTTCATGGAGTTTCTTGGAACTCCAGCCAGCACTAGGTCGTATAGCTAATAATTCTACCTTAACGCAAATACTTGAACAGTGACATGTATATCGCTATCCCAAAATAGCCATTTTACTAGACTTCAAGGTTGCATATGATTTAGAGGATTGCAATGTTCTACTCGATATTCTAACGAATATTTTTATGATGACTTAATATGTAAATGCAAAACACGGCTTAAATACATATACAATTATGATCTCGATAGGATCTATATGGAACTATCGCTCAACTTCACTACCAGCAATGGCTACCATCAAGGATGTTCAGCTTTCATATTTTTGTTTAATTTTGCATAGGAAGTCATTACATACGGTACTTTCCATACACGCAGAGTGCATACGTCGAGGTTATCCTCGACCGAATATAAATCAACCTTGACTAAACAGACGATATTTTATTATTATTCGGTAATCGAGATTCCACCCTGGACACATTGAATGGATCAGCAGCCATTTTTTCTAATCAAGTTTGCGAGCTTGAAGTAAACACCAACCCAATTGCAGAGAAACAGCAAGATTACCGTCAGTTACACTGACAGACGCGTTTCGACCTTCCATCATCATCATCATCATCAGAGTAAAACGGCAAACTGACTAGCGAGGATCAAACCGCAATGCATATAAATATGGAAAGCAAAATTAGATATGCGGCTGTCACCTCTAGTAGTCCCGCATACATTGTACTTGACTGGAAATGTCGGCTGCACATTTTCAAGGCAGTCACGAACATTAATCGTTTGCAGCTTTCGCCACTAACATATAAATAGGCAATACAATTAAACAATCATTCATTATGTTGGGGGTGTTAACAATCCTTTAAATCAAGTTTGCGAGATACAAGTAAACACCAATCCTATTGTGTTTAACCAGTCTTAGAACAATATAGCAAAACTGCCGTCAGTTACACGAACGGACGCGTTTGGTCCTTCCATGATCATTATCAGATTACGACGGAAACTGATTAGCCGTCGCAGTTCCACCTATCGATATGAAATTCCCACCCTGAAAATGTAAGACGTTTTCACATGATCACAAAATCATCACCAAATCACTCACTTCAACTCCGCGGCTTCAAGGCGAAGATAGATTTACATATCCTGGCAGCTTTAAGAATTTATCAGATAATAAGTTGGACGAGGTGAATACGAGAATTGTGAAAGCAAGGATAGATTCCGTCAAACTAAGCATCTTCACGTGCAGCATTCTTATACGCTAGCGAAAGTTGTTCCTTTTAAATCCAAGATCTTAGGCGCTTAAAGGCATTCGGCTAATGTTATGTTAATCAAGGTTGCAGTCTTGATATAAAAATCAATCCCATTATATACATAAATTTGTCCGTATAAACTAAGCATTGTACTGTGTAGAAAAGGCAATTCGTCCGGTGGACCAGTTTCGTCCTTATTGCGAACTCATCACGTACTGGCCAGAATTTGCTGCCGACAGGGATCGAATCTGGGTGCGTCCGTTTCAGATAATGGTGTTTGAGAAGTATAGCCTATGTAGGCTATCAACACGAATAGGCAAATCTGACAACCACAGACGTTTTTTTCCGGCAAACAAATGTATCCAGCTTGGAAAACAAACTAGACTCCATGAAATGCGCTGGCTTGTTCACGTTAGGCGTATGCCTTCTAATCGAATTCCCAGTGCAGCATTTGTCTATCAACCAGCGACAGATTGTCGTCACAAATAATGTGGATTGATTTTGACATGGCTGCAACAGTTAAAGTAAAGTACAACCAAAGTGGACATTTTAATAACCGTTCGTTTACCAGAATAAGATCCATATGCAGATAAGTTTTCTTGGTTGAAAATCCTGAGTGATATCACATCAAATCTAACTAAGCAGCGTTCTTGTTGCAGATGTTTAGTAGAACCATCTTTTTAATACTATGCTCTTAGTTAGGCACATTTAACTGTGATACACTGAACAAACACGGAAGCTTTATTTCTGATGTCGCCTTGCCGAGAAGTTGACTTGATTAAAATTTTGCTTCCCTCGGTTCTGTCTTTTACCTAAGTAATAATCTCCAACTGACCTAGGTGATTCCCATAAAAAATCCCTCGTTAAAAAACATTTCTGTTTACAATTATATTTCATTTTTTCATTACAGTGAGGCATCAATCAATTAAAGCTGTTGCTTTTCTCTCTGTGCTGATAATGATGGTACTACCTTGGCAATTATTTTAAAACTATGAGTTTTTGCTAAACATTTCAATCATACATTTATACTCGTTAATGAATACTTTTAAAATCTGCTTCAGAATTTTCACAGCAAGGATCCTCATTATTAGGTTGATTAAGCGTGAAAATTTTGGCCCACTTTATTAGATATTTTTAGCTAAATAAAATTAAGGCGGAAAGACAAATTATTAGCAAACAATATCTTATAAAAACTTCGCCTCTGCAATAAATACATACTCGATGCCACAAAAAAGATCCTTTTGCATAACTTGGCACACAGAATAGGACCATTTCGTCAAAAGTTGCTTTCGATTAACTGAGCAATGCATCAAATCATTAAACGCATGTGTCTTCCACAGTATTCATTAGAACATCGCTTAAAACTATTCGAAAAGCAATGAAACAGAATTAGTAACAAATGACCATGTGAGTAATTCTGATATTTAAACAAAAAAATACCGGTTTAACATAAGCTTATCGATCTAATTATGGATTTCTAGCAGATATGCGTGACCTAGATATAAAAAATCTTAAAGACCCCATGCATATGCACGTTTTAAATAATTTGGCGACATTTTACTCATCTACTACCATTTGAAATCATTTTTTGCAAAATCTTGATGTAATAAATCAAAGTATGTCTAAATACAAAAAACAAATCAAACCTATTGAGTTGTGACGATGTCCTTCATCAAAAACTGCAAATGATTCCTTTTTTCATCTTCCTATAGACTACAAAACATATCTACATGCTAAATACAACTTTTAGGCCTTTTCAACTAACAGGTAAGAAAACACCCCGGCTATCCTGCAAAATGTTTACACTGAGTGCTCTCACCGCCCGCCTTTCGTCTCCAAAGTAAATCGTTTTTTCTCCACCAATTTTCCATAACCAAGGCAGTTATCTCAGCATTCCAATTGGCTTTCACATCCGTACTAGTCAACAATGAAGTAGAATACAACGTCCCTGAATTAAGCTTAAGAGGAATTTGTGTTTGCGTAGTGCTGTCGTCGTTCCAGCTGGTACCACAATTGACGGTTGCGGGACAATTGGTAGCACTCGTAGGTCGGTGAAATCTTGATTCCTTTACATTTCAAGGTGCACAGCTTGTATTTTTAAAATTAATTGATGGGTTCTCACTGGTCTCGTGATTCTGAAGCTGTCCACAATTTGTTTTTCTGAAAATGTTGTTCATTCAGGGTTTTCAATTAAACAAAAAATTTCGGGGCTTCATTTACAGTCCTATCTTTATGGGTGTCTCCATACAAAAAGAAAAAAACTTTCCACAAGTTGATTTTCTGTGAGTATTGTATCAACCCTAAGGATGGGACTGGAAACGAAGGCCAGAAAATTCGACAAATATTCATTCAAAAACATTTCCGGACAATCAGTGTAAGGATGACTTCAGAGTCACGCAACCAGTGAGAAACAATCAATAAATTTACAAAACACAAGCTGTGCACCAGGAAATGTAAAGGAATCCAGATTTTACCGACCTTCGAGCCATAAATTATGCTATTTGAACGAACAAAATAGATTAACAGCTTTTATTGTGTCCCATATGTCCGGTAGACGACGGCTGATTTCCAGTTTTAAATATGCAATGGATAACAGTGGAGTATGAGCACGTAAGTAAGAATATATAACCAATCTCTACTTGACCCCGTTTGCCGCAAGATTCCGGCTGATGATTCATTGCCAATCCACCAAACGCAAACGTGTTTAACAATTTTACTTCATCTTCCAGACTTAAAGTGGATAATTAATTTTATCTAGCATTGATTTTAATTCCAAATGTGTAACAAAATCGTATAAATCCAGTCTTTAAGTGCTGTTTTAAAACGAGCTCTCAATATTAATATTTTTCTGCTTGAAATTCACTTAAACAGCAAAATACCATATCCTTGAGTGAATTTATGCCAAAATCTTCCCTATATTGATTTTGACCCAACTTCTAAAGCATATACCTGTTTACTATATTGACTATAAAGAGTCACAACAGTACAAAAGGCCATTCACAATCTGCATTCTGTGTCAAAAATTCTATTGAGAAAATGAAGCACCTAATCAACGAAACACACACACACACACACATATATACTTATATATATATATATATATATATATATATATATATATATTCTTTATTATGTTCATTGCCTTAGAATATTGCATTGTATATTTCTTATTAGGAAGAAAAAATAACTTAGTAACAAAGTTGATAATGGCCATTTACCTCGAGACTACTAAACTTCACTTTTATAATCTTTCATTCATATACATTCGTGGTTCTCATTTGATTATGTGGGCGGTAACAATTCTGATTCAGTTTTTCTTCTATTTCTATTTGGGCTGATTAGTTAGTGTGTATGCGTATGTGTCTGTGTATATGTTTGTTTGCATTTAGGGGTCTTTCCCGTCGTATTGCAAAGTGATGTCTGAGATCTGGTCATTCTTGTATTGATGGATTGAAAGTTTATATATATATATATATATATATATATATATATATATATATATATATATATATATATATAATTTCCATTGCCTTTAAATATTACACAGTATATTTCTAATTAGGAATAAAAACACATTAATAACAAAGTGGATAAAGGCCATTTATTTCGAAATTACTAAATATCGCTCTACAATCCTTCATTTAAATACATTCTGGGTTTAATTGATTAAGCTGGTGGCAACAAATCTGACTCGCTTTTAATTCTATTTCTTTTTTTGGCTGATTAGTAAGTGTGTATGCGTTTGTGTTTGTGTGTGTGCCTGTTTGCATGTAAAGGTCATTCTCGCTGTATTGCAAAGTGATGGCCCGTAGCCATAGAAATTCCGGCTTGACGACCGGCGGGCTCAAGCTAGTCGACCCGGGATTGGTAACATGAACCTTGCCGGGCCTTAAAGGGACAGCCATCATCCCGTTTCATGTGAAGCCTCGAGTTTGGTCTAACTGCACTGTAACTTTTTGTTAAATGTGTAGTGACGGAATGAGAGCAAGCGTTCCAGACGTGAGGGGCAAGTTTCGGC
>JAQBSW010013668.1:0-13369 GCA_029291075.1 Eudiplozoon nipponicum | reverse complement strand
CGATCTATAAACCGCTGTTATAATCAGATTATCAATTTGTATGGATAAAACATCATTGATAGCATTGCCATCACTAGTATATAAAATTTTCGCATTTAATACAGTTTTACTATAAATGAGTACTCCTCCACCCCTTTTATCCAGCAATCTGTCTTTTCTAAATAAAGAATATTGAGGAATATCAAATTCATGATCTTTAATATCCTTATTGAGCCAAGTGTCGGATAATATTATAAAATCAAAATCATTACTTATTATAAAATTACACAGCAAAAAGTTTTGGTCTTAACACTCCTAAAGTTTGCATAAAATAAGGTAAATGTAATGTAATGTACAACTCAATTTAGGAATATGTGTAGATGAGTGCAATACTTCCTAGCAAAATATTTAACGACAAGTTTGTTAAAAATTGAGAACGAAAAGTGATTTCAGCAACTTCGCGTTAGTTCTTCCTGGAAAAGATAAGTTACAATGCACTACGATATAAATAAATATAAATAACTAGAGTAAGGCTTGTGAACAGTCAGGATATTGTTTCCGTGTGCAGAATTTGCTGCCTTCAGCTTAATGAGTTTAGGACAGTTAGAAGTCGAGGTAGATCTAGCTTCAGATATCGACCGTCATTCTTTGTCGTATTTTGCAGGTTTCCGTTAATTAGCTGAAATAAAATAGGAAGTTGTAGTAAATCAAATAATGGTAGACTAAAAGCAATTGATAATAATTATCGAGAGGGATCCAGGAGAATATAAGGTAGATCGGGAAGGTAAAGTATAGGCGTCTTGCAGGGGCGGCCGGAGCGTGATCGTGGGATGATAATGGAGCGTTCAACGTCAATTTGGAATTACTTAGTCTCGCTTTTGGCAAGCGGATGTGGAAGTGTTTTGAAACTTGAACGAAGGCGTATCCGTAGGTTTCGTGTGACATGATTGATGCAGCGTTTAATGGCTGTTTCCGTTGTCCTGGGTGGCGTTGGGAAGGTTGGAAGAAGAGATGACTGGAGATAATTCGATAGCTCTCTGAACCGCGGGGTTATTACGTTTAGACGGTTTCTGGATTACTACGCTGGTCATGATGTTGGCTGGATGTATGTGTTTCGGACTGGCACTGATGACTAAGTTGGATTCTGTTTGTGGAATTTGTTGCTCGGCGAGACGGCAGCGACGTTGCGTTATGGATTTGATTGGTTGGTTGTATTTTGAGGACTCATCATGTCTGAATTAAATATGCCAAATTATATTGTGTCTCCAGCATTTCATATTAAGTTAATATCGGTTTCCAAACGGATTTTAAATTACTATAGTCAAGGTTGCGATCTTGATATAAGCACCTGTTCAATTAATTACTTACGTATGTCAGTGTAAACTTAGAATTGTAAAGTGTAAAAACAGCAATTCACCCAGTAGTTAGTCCTTATTGAGAACTCATCACGTACTGGTCAGAATTTGCCGCGGACAGGGATCGGATCTGGGAACGTCTGCTTCGAATCTAGTTCTTTAACCACCCTGCTGTTATTGGAGCAACGGCTACCAATTTGATGGTCTAAAAGTAAAGACATTGAGTTTTTCTCTTTGTGTCACTGGTTCGAGCCTCACTCGTTGTTTTGGCTACTGCTAACACTAATGAGAATACGTCCTGTTGGCTTTGACAGTCAATTATATGATGTGCGGCAGGATAGCTCAGTGGTTAGAGCACCAGATTCCGAAGCAGACGTGCCCAGGTTCGTATCCTGTCCGCGGCAAATTCTGGCCAGTACTTGATGAGTTCCCAATAAGGACGAAACCGGTCTACTGGATGAATTGCCTTTTCTACACTATACAATTCTTAGTTTATACTGACATATGTAAGTAATTAATGGGTCAGGTGTTTATATCAAGACCGCAAACTTGATTATAATAATTATATGATGTATTGGCAAGATTACTTAAAAAGTATAAAATTGTGGTTTTCATGAGGAATTGAGCTAACAAATTTTTTTAGACATACTTGATCGCTTTGACATTAGTATAGAATGTCGGCATGCTATACAATACCGATAACGTGTGCTACAATATGTAACGTTGGAACTTATTTCGTTTCTAGTTTTTCTCAATGTAAGAATTCTATTATCTCGGAATCCGTAATGAAGCCACATTTGCCTTCATAAGAAACAATAAATCAACTATATATTGAGAGTTTTGAAGTCCAAATTAAGCATCAATCGTCTGAAGGTCTATAATTTATTTAACAAAACTATGCTTATTGAGAGGCGTAATACCGGTTCCTACTGATGAGTTGCCAGTAAGCACGAAACGAATGTGCATGAGATTATACTTTACGTTCATGCTGCCTTTGGTTTATCTTTCTGGTCACAATTGAACTACTTTGTTACTAGGTTCGCAACACCTAATACATACTTGCATATATATTAGTTCTCCGCAACAAACAGCATTTAACTGTGATTAGCATTATTTGAATATAAAAGTTGATAAACGCTGATAGCGATAATACATACGTCAATGCATGCAACACAAAAAATTAGCGGATCCATTAAACCTAATCTCAATGCGTTGTGTATGTTTCTTTAAGCATAACAGAATAATGTAACTAATGAGCTGTTGAATTGATTGCGTCAAATCAAATTTTTTTGTAGTGACGTTTCTTAAATTCCAAGTATAGTTCGTGTATTTAAAATATATAAATTTGACTTTATCTATGATCATTTCTTAATTTTTCTTAAATTGTAGAGTCTTCGAAAGAGAAGCACCCACCACTGATATTAAATTGATTGCGTAAGTGGAATTATTAAGCATTACTGACAAGTTTTTAACGATAGTGTAGTATTATTATACATACATGAAATGTTGAATGTTGACTTCATATGCTATAAACATAAAATGGTCACATTTGGTCCTATACTAATTATTAAAGATATTCCTGCGATATCATATACGATAAATTCACAATACTAATATGTTAAAATTTCTCTTTGTAGATCAATAAAAGTTAATTATTAAAATCGGCGGTTGTTTCATGCAATTTTTAATACAATTTTGAGTATAAGATGACGTGCTGGTATTTTATTAAAGCCTATGAACCTGAGATAATAAGCAATTTATTTTTAAGTCTACACAATATAGCAAACGTGATACGTCTGTATCTTTCTTAATTATCATTAATGCACGGCAGGAAACTATCGAACATTAATCGAATTGTGATGAACACATTTCTAGGCACTCGTCATTGGAACTTTGCTTTAGATCCTGTCAAATTCATACGGAAGTTTCGTAATGCTGTTTGAAATTGCGGATGGAAAAAATATACATTAATGTTAATGTTATTAGCTTTTGGGCGTTTTGTTTTGGTTTAAATTTGGCGTAAGATGGTTAAATATTTGTCACCTATACAAATATTCAACCAAGTTTGTAAACATTTCAAGTTGTGTCATCATTTAAGCTTCAATTTCTAAACTGTACAAATGCATCATTATGCATAAGTTGAGACGAGCACCATCTCTACACAATTATTGATAATGTGGTTGGTGACAAACATCTGTAACTCAATTATTATAATCAAGGTTGCGGTCTTGATATAAACACCTGACCCATTAATTACTTACATATGTCAGTATAAACTGAGAATTGTATAGTGTAGAAAAGGCAATTCATCCAGTAGACCGGTTTCGTCCTTATTGGGAACTCATCATGTACTGGCAAGAATTTGCCGCGGAATCTGGTGCTCTAACCACTGAGCTATCCTTATATCAAGACCGCAACCTTGATTATAATAATTGTTATCACCACCCGCGCAACCAATGTTCGTTTAATTATATATCTGTAACTCAAGTTTGCGAGATTGCGATTAACACCGTGCCTATTCTTATAACCTCGCGTGCAGTAGATAAGCTATCGTCGGTCATACTTATTGTCGCGTTAAGATCTTTTATAGACATCATTCAGAAATTACGAAGTGCAGACTAACGAGTATCAAACCACTATATATGTAATGGAAATGAAGCGTTTACTGACTGGTAATAAAATCCATGTATGGTATTTTTTAATTCTCTTTTATTCATTATTTTTCATAATTATCTTCATCCTTGTTATTCACACATGCCGCTGTAGTCCCTCATTGTTTGGGCTACCAGTTTTTAGAGCGTCTTTCAGAGGTCCTCTTATATTAATAATTTGAGATAATTAACGAAACACGTAAAATGCTTCTCAATTATACGCGCGCACACTCCGCACTTAAATAAAGTGAAACTTCAGAAATAGTTATGAAATCTGCCATTTTGCATATTTGAATCCATTTCAATGAAATTTGTATTTATTTTGCCTTGTCTAGAATTTCAGTGATCAACGTACTTCTGAACATTGACAGGAACAACAAGGGTGAATTGTAAATTAACCTGTTACGCACAGGGTTCCTTGAAGCAATATTTAGTTATGAAATCTCACTACAATACGGTGAAATCGGTTGATTGTTACTATCACATTAAGAAACAGTAAATAAGGGTAGTGACTCACATTTCGCTTATTAATGCCTGCTGTTATTGTAACATTATTCCTAAACGATTTTGTGTTGAAGTTCATTATCATCCTCATACACAGCAGGACATTAGCCATTAGTCACTAGTGTTTCATTATCTCATATTCACTAGAGAATAATTTAATATAAGAAAAGTTTTAAAAAAAATAATTCCAAACATCATAATTTAGGTAAACAAATTATTGAAGAACAGAGATTTATGAATGGGAGGATCTAGTTAATACTGTATATTTACCTAAATAACAGACAGAAATGAGGCGAAATAAATCTCCACATAATACCATTATTGTCTATTCAGCTTTAAGGCAAAGCAATCTCGGAAATACGCCTTTCTCTCTGTTTTTACTGTATCACTGTATCGCAGTTCACTCTGAACAACTAAGAATAAGAAGTTTAGAAGACGATTCTACTGTAAATCTGTAACGAGATCGCCACCGTACTCGACTCAATGCAATTTCGCTCAGGATTTTCAGTGAAGATCTATTATGCGACAATGGGCCTTATCCAGACAAGTGAATGGGTCCCATAGTACTCAGTTTGAATGTAGTTGACTTTAACAGTTTCCGTCAGGTCAAAATTTACCCACTTTGTTGCTTACGCAAATCTGGCGCTCGGCGATAGAATAAGGCTTTCTGGAGTAATCTAATTAAAGGCATACGCAAAATATGACCGAGCCAACGCATTTGATGGAGCCTTATATGTTTGTCTAGCGAAGAGCAATTTTTAGTCTATCCAAAGATACATCTACGGATGTCAGCATCAATTATTCTTTGGCAACCTACCTGTGCTATACCCTTAAAACAACAGGTCGAATGCCCGTAAGCGTCTAAAATCATATATTCTAAGGGGCTAAGTCTCACTAGCGTATGTTAAAATGCGCATACAGCTGCATTGTATGCACGTTTTTTAAGGCAGAGAGAAATACTCGCGTCTATCTATAAATAGTGAAGGTTGAAGTAAGATACTCTAGCTTTCGCGATTCTCATTCACCTAAGACATGGCCTGGGTTAATGATAAAACTGTCAATGTATGCAGACATGTAAACTATGTCCCGATCTTCATTTAGAGGGTGCGAACTTCATACTGAGTGACGTAATAATGTCTACTTATCTTGTCAAGTTGGCCTGAGCAGAATCTAGATTTTCAAACAAAAATTTAATATCGTCTGCATAGTCACAATCGACTAATAATTCGTCAAAGGGAATATCGACACCTGCATCCTGAACTTGTTCGTAACGGCATTTATTACAAAATAATGCAAAAATGGAGAGTTGGCATTCTTGACGAAATCAGTGTTTGTAGTAACGTTGTATGTTAATTCGTTGTAGATCGTAAGACGAATAGAATTTCTTAAGTAGAGAGCGCGAATAATATTTAAAATCTCCGTTTGCATCTCAAATGAGTTTCATGTCAAGGAAAGGAAAACTGTCGTTTTTCTCTACCTCGAGAGTGAATTTGATGTCTGGATCGACTCCATTTGCTTGTTTGAGGATTTCGGAAGGGTCTGCTGCTTCTGAGATGAACAACAAAATATCATCTACATACCTTTTGTAGAGTGCGCACTGGTCAATTATACCTTTTAGGCTCGTTTTTTCCAGGTGATACATGTATACATCTGCCAGGAGGGGTGCGGTGCAACTTCCCATAGCTACACCATTGATCTGGCTGTAGTATATCCCTTCGAATGTAAATTGCACGTTTTAGTACATGCTAATAAGAGGTCTTTGATGTCACTGGTGTATGTGCGGTAGCACATATATCGGACGTACGAAGAAGCAATTGATAAGCAGAATCCAGCAACATTTGCCACAAAAATTGATTAACAAAGGCTTGGCACTGTCAGGAAAATCAGCTATTTCCGATCATATATTGGCAACGGGGCACCCTGTCAATTCGACCAATTTCACAATTCTACATAAAGCAAAATCAGAAAAATTATTATTTATTTATGAAGCCCTTTACATAAAACAACAAGCACCTGACCTTAATATTCAAAAGTTTCATCAACATGATATTCTTATCGACTGGCCAAGAATAACAAAATTCAACAACAATCTACTAGTATCCAGTCAAGAACAAATAGGCCCTCGACTAGAATCAACAAACATACAATCGGATTGGCAACAAACTAAAGTGGAAATAACAGAGGCGCATACGATGACAGAAGTCTCCAAACAATGTAAGCGTTTAACACTGCAATCCACACTGGCGTTGTTACCACGTGAAAATGACAACTTTGCGCAACGAGGTGAAACGATCAACTATACTGGGAAAAATAGCACTTGTTTATGTAACAGTGAACAATGCGCACAAATGGTTAATTCTCAAGCTATCAAAACAATAATGACCAGATCTCAGACATCACTTTGCACTACTGCGAGAATGACCTTTACATGCAAACACGCATACACACTCACCAACTATCCAAAACAAGAACCAGAAGTAAAAACGAGTCAGATTTGTTACCACTAGCATAATCAATTGAAAACCCAAAATGTATCAATATGTATTATTGTATAAGAGATGATTAGTATTCACGAAATAAATGGCCTTTATCCACTTTGTTATTTATGTGTTCTGTTTTCCTAATTATAAGATATATATATGGAGTTAGCGTTGAAGTCGCATTGTCGAAGCCTATATGACGTTAGCTTCACTAATGCAAGTTTATGCATTCATATAGAAGATAGTGCCGTTCAATTTTTCTACATTCCTCACCAAAATATATAGTTGGTAAAAAGCGTAATACCGGCTGCTATCTATGAGTCGCCAGGAAGAATGAAACGAATGTGCACGAGATTATACCTTCAGTTCATGCTGTCTTTAGTCTATCTTTCTGGTCATACTTGAAATAATTTGTTACTAGGTACGCAACACTTTTACTTTACTTTACTGCGGCTGACTCCTTTTGGAGGATAAGCCGGCTCCATATTCATGGAGTTTCTTGGGAATTTGGTACAAGTGGTGTCCCCTCACCACTCGGCTTTTTGATCGAGGACGCACCTCTAGCCTTTGCACATCCAAGCGCAGTCTGCAAGGCAGCAGTAAGTTGCATGGTTGCCGGTGGCTGTTGAGAGCTCATCTCGCCATTCGGAAGTACGGGGTACTGTCCAGGAGTCCATGTAATCCTGTGGCTGTTGAACCCTTTTGTGGCGGGGAACACACGCCGAGTCATGGTGCCGTCGTCGGGCTCATGTGGTATTTTATAGGAGATCCGATTGCCGGTCGGAAATCCACCACGCCCTGGTGACACCACCGCCATAGCCCCGTTAGCCCATGTACGATCGGCCATCGAGACATGGTTGACACCTAATACACAATTCTTACATGCTTTGTTTGTATACCTGGTAGTTTCCTAACGTTCTTGTATTAAATTCTGTATGATTGTTGTCTTCTCTATTGGCTTTCCACTTATGAATTTCGTCACTAACGTTGGTATTTATTGCGATCGATTTTTGGCTGCGATACCTTTTGTAAAAGGAAATAGAGGTATAATTAGTATGCAATTGTTTTTGCCATTTCAACATTGCACAATTCTTAGTTTGTACTAACAAATGGATGTCCATCTTGGTAAATTACTTGTCAAATGACGCGAATTATGGCGTCTACTTTTTAAGTTGAAAGTAAAAAATTATTTGGTAAGTTTATTTGTGCAAATTTTCTTATGATTCGCTAGGCGCATCTATTTGCTAAAATCGATGCCACATTTCGAGTGCAGTTGATTATAAACTAGATGTTCTGCTTGATAAAGGTTTTCTCTTGTGACTGATGAAATGACCAATTTACCACTTTATATTACTTTCGTTTTACCACATTTCTTCAATTCCGGCTCGTTTCAAGAACTGCTTGTCAAATCTCAAAGTTACCACCAGACCTTGAAACGTCAAAAAATTCGGATGTCGATTTGGCTGGTGGAAATGGATATCTTAGGTAAGATTGATCGCGTAAGTATATTAGTTTATGGTTTTTATATTGAGGAAGAAATTTTATATTTAATTTCTGTGATCATTTATTTTATTAAGTAAACATTGGTCAAAGAAGATAATCCAGTGAGCATAAAAATGTAACACAATTGCCACGTTCGTTTCATTATTACTGGTTACTCATACACCTAGGCTCATCCCGATTATAAAAATGGAATTGGAATATGACACCGCAAGACGGTGCAAGCTACAAGGCATATACCTATTCAAGTTATTGTCGAAGTAGAATATATCCGAACGTTTTCCTGCGTGTTTAACTTTAGTTTGTTAGAAAGTCGCTATGACATTTTAGTCGATTAAATAAATTCTAGTTAAATAGCCTCATGTTTTGTTTCGATAGCCTTTGTTAGTAGTGTCTGGTTTCGTTTTATAATGGCAAAATAGCGGTCTAACTAGATACTTTAAATGTGGAAAATTTTTGTAGAGGGATATCCCTACTTTTGTCTGTGTTTTTCAGTTTTTTGGCTGTTATAAATTTATACTTTGGTCATCTTAATTAAAATATTAAAAATCAGTAGACAGCTGACTAGTCATTGGTTTTTACGGTAAAATTTCAATGCAACGCATTATTATACTTCCATATTTAGAAACATTTAAATGTAAATCTAGTTAAATAGCGCTGATTCTATTCGATGGCGGACTATTTTGGAGGACCACTTACAGACACTGCTGACAAATTTACTGAGTCATCTACTGTTAGATGACTAGAACGACTTAAATCTTAAACCAACAATTTCTCAGCCTGCCACTATTATTCGCGATTTGAACCATATAGTCAGGCCACAAATAATCGTATCTCGGCAAGAATCTTAATTAATCTTTTAGCATTTTGGATTCGGCGACTGACCTGCTAAATTCTGCCTTAGTGGCATAGACAGTTTGAAAGAGATAAATCTTCGTATACGCATATTTATGTATGAAGTTATCGTCTATTTTCATGATACATAATTTATTTACCGTATGCACATCTTAAATATTAGTAAATGTTAAAAAATCTAGTTGATCATACAACAGATTATTTTCAACATTTGCGATTTGTTTCGCATAATTGCAGTGGTGCTGCAGATGACATGGACATGAGTGATGCTTCTTTGCCATTGGATAAGCCATATGACACTGAAGCTAACCTATTGCGTCGTCCACCGATGCCCATGGGCAAGGTCGCTGCGCTAAAGGCAACCACCAATCTAAACAATTCTGTTTGGAATAAGGAAAATATCAATAACGCCAAAGTGGATTCTAAACATTCAGTGTTCGCTAATAATCCCAATGATGGTCAATTCGATGACTCGGTGTGCATGTCACTTGACGATTTGGGAAATATCCCTACGCGTGAAGGTGTTTTTGTAAGTTGGTTCAATTTTGTTTAATCTTTCTTCACATCTCTTTTTACATGTGAATTGGTATGAGTTTGCATTTCGAGGATCCCTGTCAAATAACTCACACTTTGTTTATAGAAGAAGACTGATCTTCTACGAATTGATGCACTGTAAAATTTTTACCGTATACAGTAATAATAGATTTTGCAACTCAGCCAATGGTGACACTGGTTTGGAGACTGTTAGTGCCTAGACAGAAGTCTCCGGTATCATCATTGTGAATCTAACCAATCGTTTGATGTACTACATATGACTGAATTTCATTATACTAATTGTTTAAAATAGTTATGAAATATGTTTGACGAACTTCGGTATGATTAAAAAAATGATGCTTGGTATTGAGCCATAAACGTTAGTCATGTTTCGCATTTTCTTTTCTGTTCACCTGACTATTTTCGTGCATGGTATGATTTAACATTTTGGAGAAAAAAATTCATATAAACAATACAGTATTACTGTCCTCATTTGGAATGCGAACTTTTATAATATGCATTGATCCTTTCCGATGTGTAAATATAAACAAAAATTACTTTTCATTTGCCCTTTAAGTATGTACATATTTGGAAACGGGGAGAGACAATAATTTAATGTATTGCTCCGTTTTATTTTCGTGAATTACCTCCTGTCCGGATGCAATTCCGGATAATAATTTTCAACTCATTAATAAGTCTGAAATTGTTTTATCCACACCGCTTCGGAAATTGCTTACTCGTATTATTGTATTTTGAACTTCTCTAATATATGAATATACGTATGACATTTCATTACTATATGGCGCACTTGAGATATGTATCTATCATTTGATTTTACACGTGTGTTTAAATTACGGCTTTATTTCACTCTAATTGTCAAAGGACTAGTCGGTTGACCTGCGTTATTTGGTTGACATAATAAAACAAAAGAATATAAACACCTTTGTCACACAGAATTGTGAATATACATCTGCAATTACGAACAGTTTGGTAAACCTTAAAAATGTTTAACCATGTTTTACGGTTTAATATAGCTATTCTTATTTTAGTATTTATATATATATATATATATATATATATATATGGTGGCAAATAGTCTGGCTCGATTTTGATTCTCTTTCCAAGTGGACAGAACAAAATTAAGGAACAAGACGAAACGAGAGACTACACTCGGAAAATTAACATTTGTACACGTAACAGCCAACAATGCGAAAAGTTGGAAAACTCTCAATCCATCAATATAAAAGTGATCAGATCTCAGACATCACTTTGCAATACAGCGATGAAGACTTTTACTCGCAAACAGACACACACACAAACACCTACGCATATACACATACTAATCATTCCAAACAAGAAATAGAAGTAAAACCGAATCAGACTAGTTGCAACCGACATAATCAAATGGAAACCCAGGATGTATATAAATGCAAGATTGTAAAGTTAATTTTGGTAGTCTCGAAATAAATTGCCAATATCCACTTTGTTATTAGTGTTTTTCTTCCTATTTATAAATATATTGTTTAATATTCGACGGCAAGTTTAACACACACACACACACACACACACATATATATATATATATATATATATATATATATATATATATTCATAGTACCCTTTCCATGTACAGGAATAAAAAAAATCAGATACATGAACCGCTTCTTTCCCATTAACTTCTCAAATATCAACAAAAGAACATCGTTTGATATATAAATTAAAAGGCAGTTCAAGATAGAAAAATGTAAACATGGAAAGAAAGTGTGCAATAAAGGAACAACCGATCAATTATGTGCCACACCTCCAGTTCAAGCTCAATGCCTGAACATGCTTCTTCTGCTTACATATATCCGGCTGCAATTTGTTTATCCATGAAGCTTCGTATGTGGCTACTCCCGTTTGCTATTGCATTTAGTAGTTATTTTGAATGCTACGTCTGGAGAACATACGTGTGAGCTTTCAACGATGTGTTGCGCAATTGTAGACGTGTATTCACCGTTTGATTTGAAACAGGCGTTTAAGTTGCAATGTTCTCTCATTCGAGAAATTAACTGTCTGGTCGATCGGCCTACGTAAGTTAATAGACAACTTTCGCATTTATATTAGTAAATAATATTTTATGTCGACATTAACGGCTGTTTTTTTATAGCTGGTAACGGCAAGTGTTCGACCTTAAATAACAATCGTAGTTTATCTGCATTGAATGTACGTGTTAATGTCGCTGCAACATTCTTTTGTGCTATTCGGGAAACTGCATCCTCCTTAAATGGGATGTTCAGGTAGACTGCATGCTTGTCTGGTCCGAAATACGTATATTGTTGTTTACTTCCCCTTTTAATAGTTGATTCAATTAATTTTCTAGGATAGCTATTAGACGTGAAATCGTTAATTGTTTTATTATATTCGCTATCTTTTGAATCTTGACTGACCAACCTGTCGATTCTTGAAAATCAGCTACGAACTGTTGATAATTTATACTAAAACGGCACAACTGCTGTAATGGAATTACTGTGCAGACCAGGTTTGGTTATAGTAAATTTTTAAAATTTAATTTCTTATGAGTTTCTTTCTTTAATAATACACCTAAGAAAGGCAGACTATCATTTTTCTCGTGCTCTGACGTGAAATCGATATTCGTATGTGCTTTCTTGAAACGTTGAAGCATTTTCTGTGATTGCAACCTGTTCTTAACGACAAGACAAATATCATCCACGTACCGTAAATATAGAGCACATTCGCTTATGTCACTCCTTAATGATGTGCTCTCTAGATGTCCTCGAAAAATCTCAGCCAACACTGGAGATAAGGGTCTCTCCGTTGCTACACCTGCAGTCTGTTTATAGATGCTTCCATTATATGCATAATAACTGTACACGGGCAGTTACACAAAGATCCGATTTTTCACAATTTCCAATTTTGTTCTGTCTTTGATCGGGTTGACTTGTTCTTACTTCAACTGGAAATGCGGTTCTATCACATCTTTGTTTACTGGCGACGTTTCGGTGCCTACTTTCCAGCACCATCCTCAGGCAACACAACACTGATCACATTAGCAGATTTAAGCAAATGTGGTAACCTCGTTCCAAAACCATTCTATTTATATATAATTGACTCAACACTATTTTTAATCATATGAATTTGTCTCAGTAACTAAACTCAATATATAACTATTTATAATTAGCAGACCAATCATTACCTCACATATACATCATATCTCGTATGCAGAATATTTTAGGGGAGAGAGACAGTATCGAACCTTTTGTTATTTGTTATAACTGTGTTGCTACTATGTCACGGTAATCAAAATTCAAAAATGATAAAAAACTAAAACCTTGACTATCATATACTGTATTTTATTTAAAGCCGGGAACTCTAATGTATACAATGGTGTATGAGGTATTGCGCACATAGCAACAAATTGCGAAGTTAATCAACTATTAGAAATAATTGCATAAGAATATTTGCTCATATGACTAAAATAATTCATTATATCTATATACATTTATATCTA
>JAQBSW010013667.1:0-13372 GCA_029291075.1 Eudiplozoon nipponicum | reverse complement strand
ATGTATGTATGTATGTATGCATGTATGTGTGTATGTATGTATGTATGTATGTATGTATATTTGTATGTATTTATGTATGTATATATGTATGTATGTATGTCATTTATGTTTGTTTGTATGTATGTATGTTTTATTGTATGTATGTATGTATTTATGTTTGTATGTATGTATGTATGTATGTATGTATGTATGCATGCATTTATGTAGGTATATATCTATGTGTCTATTTACGCATAAATGTTTATATGTATATGTATATGTGCATATATGCATATTTGTACATATATTATAAAAGAATGTACTGGCTTTAATATAGATATCAACATCAGACTGACCACGTGCAGGTGCGAAATAAATAATTAATAGTATTTCACGGCATCTGCTGGTACGTGCCACATGGCCAAAACCTTTTATGATGTTAGTCAATTGGGGTGGGTTTGAAGTTTAGTACTAGCTCAACTATGACACACTGGTAATCAAAAAGCGCATGCGTAAACGAGATGATTTTCTTATGCTAATGCTGACAATTACCTTGCCATATATGCACTAATTAACTATTATATACACACACACACACCATCTTTTAAAAATATATAAACTGAAAGAATCAATAAATTGCTAAATTGGACTTATCAAAACTGCCTGATCTGTGTTATGATTAACACAGGATGATTTACAATTTTTTGCTCGTTGGAGTTATTTAGGCAGAAATTAGCTGCACCTTTCGTCTTTCCAAAGTTTATCGCAATTTAAAAAAAACTAGGTTGTTCTTTAAAACTTGAGATGAACTGTGAATAGACGAAGGTTGCCGAAAATAGCAATCGAAATATCTCCAAGGTACAAAACAACTGGAACTCAATCTGTGTTGGTCACAATACAAATCAGGTAACAATTCAATCGAACTGACTTCTTTCTACGCGACTGTTGTTACATATACGCAAAGACTGGTTTCTACCACCTGGATGAGAAATAAAATTTTAAATTGATAAGATAAAAGTTAGGGGATTTAAAATAGCACATTTATACATTAAACAGATGGTAATAAATTATTAATATACAAATCTGTTTAATGCGAAAACATTCGGGTAGATTTAGTCAAATGAAGAAATGGAATTAGATTTCTAACTCTAACCCAAATGGTTTTTTTCTACTTTACACTTTTAATTATGAACCATCCAATAATGAAAATATCTTTCAACCAAAAAACGTTTTGCATAAATTCTTTTTAGGGAAATAGATTAATGATCAGTTGACCCTATAAGCACAATGTAGAAAAGGTTCGAAAGTTAAGAGCATCTATTGAAATTACATTCGAAAATAGGGAATGCATCTAAGTTTGTGACACAATTTAAAAACATAATAAGTTCGGTTTATTGTTTTTGCATTAAAATACGAATGATTTTTCTGTATGAAGCTTAATCATTGAGTGGCATAAATTTATGGTACGCGAGACCGATTCTCTTATGCTAGAAGCAAAGATTAAATGAGAAAACGCCTGGCAAGTATGAGCGAACGAGGCCGGCATTGAATAGGGCTGCACGTATATTTCACTGTTACCTGATCCTTATTTTGACTAAAAAGGAATTGCATTCAGTTCCTCGTTTTGAAGGAAAATTTTTGGAACCCACTAAAGGTTCTTTCTTCAGTTCACAGCTCTTTACTATTAGATTGTTTTCATTCTGTTTGCTGAGCTAACGAAGGAAGAAGGAATCAGGAAACGTGTTATTGAAAACCTTCGGTGGAAAGAGGAATTGGATACAATCTCTTGTAAGTTAAGCCGTATATTATGCGGTAGACAATTATTCATAATTTGAAAACATTTAGCTGAAATCGTTTAAATCATTACACTGATGACTTGAAATAACAAAAAGTTAGCATTTTCAACTGTTAAATTCTGTTAGTACTGAATAAAACAACTAGTGCTCTGGATTTCACTGGCAAAAATGGCTGCCTCAGCCCAATTAAGCATTTAATAATATTCCAGTAGAAGGGAATAAACTAATAGTAAGCATATTCCAAGCACAAGTCAGATTTCAATATTAATATTTTATGTGCTACCAAATTGAATTATTTAAGTTTGAATTTTATATTATTTTCCAAAGGGAGACTTTTAAAAAATTATAGAGGAAAAAGCGAGGTAGTTTAAATTATTTTTGATTTCGTCTGTTTACGCAAGAGATTATGGATATTTCATTTTGATTTATTATTATTATTATTATTATTATTATTATTATTATTATTATTATTATTATTATTAATATTATTATTATTATTATTGTAAAATGTAAATTCTGTATTTAATTGAATAGTATTTAAATGACTATATGACTGAAAAACATTGGAATTGAAGCATAGCGTCTTTTGAATTGGTATCGGTTCTAAGTCTTCACACTTTTGCCTCGAAATAATGAACAGTTCCCGAGGTTTTCTGTTTTTATTTATTTCATTCGATTCCAAGTTGAAGAGCATTATTTTTATGATTGATTTTTCATCTTTAGTTGCCTCTGTCGGCTCTGTGAAATTGAAATTCGGAAGTAAATAGGGGTTACGTAAGATAAACATTATTTTTGTTCTTTTTGTTACATGTGATTCCGCAATTTGAATAACTGACCTACCTATTGAAAACTGAACGTTCTTTATATCAATTTTCGTTACATTAAGCCAATTTAAGATTGCTTAAGGAAAAGATTTTGAGATTCATCTGGACTAAAATATGTAATTTATAACTTAGGAAATTTATTAAAACCTGATGGATGGCGTTTACGCCAAATATCTTTTCTTCTGTATTGTAAAATAAAACATGAACTAGATAGACAGCTTGTTTAGTACCAAAATGTGCACAATATGTATGCATATAAGTTTGTCTAAGCTTAGAAATCATTGCTTCTACGCATAATAACAACATCATATTAAATAAATTACACAACTGAGATATAAAAATCAAGCCATTTTTATGGTGAACAAAGATATTGAAACCCAACAGTTTCCCATAACTAAATTTGGTGTTTCAGTGGTATGCTGCGAATTGCAGGAATGGCATCGTTAGATATACACGAGTTACTCAAATTTCATTTGAATGAATGTTATTACCATCATTGCAAACCATGATTGCCAAATTAACAAAATTAATTGATTTTTGCCGAGTTTCTAAAAACTATGCTCCGGACAGCATATAGGATAAGCACATGATATGTCAGTCAAGAGAAATGCATGTGTGTCAACAGAGGTTAATAGTCAAAAAGGTGATTTTCAAAATTATTCATTCATTCCAGGATGATTCATGATCGTTAAGTTTCTGTCATGTTCCGACGATGAATAATAAAATTCGAAACGCACAAGTACGCGCAACTAACCTTTGCACATTTGATATAAATTTCTGACCCAGTTTGTACATAATTTTTTCAGTATAGACTAAAAATTGCATAATATAGTAAAGGAAATTCATCCGCTTTCGTCCTCATTAAGAATTCTTTACGTACCGTCAAGAATTTGCCGCAGGAAGTACGTAAAGAGTTATCAAAAACAACGAAACCGGTCTACTGGATGAATTGCCTTTTTAACATTTTTCAAAGTTCAGCTAAAACTGACAAAGATATGTATATAATAATACTGGTGTTTACATTATGATCGAAACGCTGATTTAAATAATTATCTCCGTGCGTGAAACCAATGGTCGTTTAATATGGTAGTGTAATGTTGGCTGTGGGAATCGAACATTCGCAGCACACTGTAGAAATTAATAAGAAGAGTTTCCATTTCAGCGACTATAAAGAGAATGGAAATATTTACGTTGGAATGTATTAATTTGATGAAATGTTAATGAAAGCATGATAAAATTTTCTTCTTAACTTATAATAAGTAAAACATTCTTGGTGAAATATTCAATCTAATTTATATATATATATATATATATATATATATATATATATATATATATATATATATATATATATATATACAAAAGTAATTTAACAAGTTGCCTAAATTTCATGTGATATATTCTATCAAAAAAACTAACAAAATAATAATACCTTATATATATATATATATATATATTTATATATGTATATATATATATATATATATATATATATATATATATATATATATATATATATATATAAGTATTACTATTTTATTAGTTATTATAATCAAGGTTGCGATCTTGATATAAACACCTGAACCATTAATTACTTACATATGTATTTTGTTAGTTGTTTGATAGAATATATCACATTAATGTTAGACATCCTGTTAAATTACTTTATATTTATATGCTGTACCACATTGACAGGCATCTTCATTATAAGATAAAAAATGGCGCTCAACCTACTATTTGTTTAATCAGCGTTTTCAAATTCATAATTTATTTGCAATAAAATTTTACTCATATTATATGGTACTATTTCGACCTGAAGGGCCAAAAATTGTACTTTTGGATGATTCAATATAAATTAATTTGGAGATGTTCATCACTCTTATTAGTTGGACTTTATTTAGTATAATGAGTTTTGAAATGAAGAAAGGGCCTAAAAATGAGTACCAAAATGTTTTCGCTAAGAAGTGGAAGTGATAAAAATCTCTTACTATACGAAAAGCGAATCAGAATATTAACTTTACCTCTCGGTAAATTATAAAGGATATGTGAAATCAATGATACGCGCAATCTCATCAGTCAAAGTCAACGAAATATTTATGGGCGACTGTGATAGCGGGTATGAATCTTGTGGCATTGGTGTCTTTAAATAAATGACATTAACCAATTTCGAGAAAGAAGGCGATTGGAATGAAATAGTACCAAGTCTGCTTGCACACAACTATGTAATATTTGAACTACGAATCGCATCTGCAACACAAGAACAAAATTTCATTAGATGGGATGTTGTTTGAGGTCGTTAATTTGATAACGATGAAGAAATGCTGAAAATAAACTCTGTGTATGTATATTTTAGTGGATTTCACATTATGTGACCAGTTGTAGTGCGACCAACCGTTGCTTCTCACTCTAGAGAGACTTCAATTTAGGAAGCTTTTTAATTATGAATCGAAATGGTGTGAAAATAATGAGTATGGCAAATAAGCGCTATCGTAGAAACAGGAAATTGTAAAATTTGTAATTTTCATCATCAGTACGTTCAGTGACACAATTATTATTGTCAGCACCAAAGTTTTTTTACAATTCAGCTTATCAGAGTTGCTCCTAGTTTTCTAATATTTCTAATAAAATTGTTTAGACGCTTCTAGTATTGAAGAACACACACACACAAGCAGACACACGACGAGTATTAGTATAAAAGATTGCGCATAGTGTCATCTGTCAGTAATTCTATTTGTTTTTATACAAAACTTGTTTGAAATTTTTTATTAGTCTGTGCGCTTTTATCGGACAACTTCAAATCAATGTGGGTAACGTTGATAGACTGGCTATTGTTGGCTTTACAATCATTAGGATACAGTTGAACGCCACTGCCTAGGTTCACCTTTGGCCTGTTTTCCTCTGCGAAATCTTCTCGAGTGCTGGTTTTCGCGGTGTTTTGTGACGTTTGTTGATCGAATCTTTGCTGCACAGTCTTTGCCCCGTGCACGGTCTCTTTCTTACCAGGACTGAGTTGCAGCTGGTGAATGTGCATTCTTACGCTGTCCGGAAGCATTGTGCAATAGACGGCCTGGCCGTCTTCTGACAACAATCGTGGCATTCTTTGCGATTATTTACAGTAAAAAAGCATTAGAAAGTTAATAACTCGTGTAGTTTGCGTGTGAAACCTGCTTATAAACTCTAAAAAGCGCCAATATAAATTTTCAAATAGTTGCAGAACACATAGTAAAATCTCCGTCAGCTAAGCCTGCCGAAGTACATAAAAGTTCGTGGTCACCGGGATCAACGCGCGATTTATAATCGGTGTATTGAAAATCTTAAATGCGTCACTCACTTCTGATAATTCTACATAAATTACACACAATTGGAACGCCGGCTACACCGTATTATTGCGGTCACGAAAATAAACGTTTTTGGCAGCTGAGCTACATTTATTTATGTTATTCAATTATTCAATAGCGATTGCGTGAGTGCATTGCGATTTTAATTACCTGATGACCATGGATGGTCTAAACGAGTTAGAACGTTTAGATAAGGGTAACCCTATATTCTGCAGCTTGGGGTAGAGAGGAAATGGATCGGTGGAATTTAAAATCAGCAGACATGATTTTACA
The DNA here is from genome assembly GCA_029291075.1 of Eudiplozoon nipponicum. NCBI lineage: Eukaryota > Metazoa > Platyhelminthes > Monogenea > Mazocraeidea > Diplozoidae > Eudiplozoon > Eudiplozoon nipponicum. Next base: position 7,162 of record JAQBSW010013667.1, on the reverse strand, counting down.
AATGAAGAGTTAAAAAAATGTTCTTTTTATTGCATAAAATACTTATGCTCTGTAAATAATCGTACACATAAGTAATTTAATTGCTTTTTGATCAACTCAGAAGACATAGATGGTTGCATGGATATTGTAATATTAAGCATCCTTTAATAGAGCAATACAGAATAAGAATCTGTTATCGAAATAAAAGTAAACATGAGTAGATGCCAATGACAAAATTTCTATAAAAGCAATAAATTATATGATTTTCATTATATTTTAATATGTTTGCTTCCGCCACTAGCCCTGAAATCTGAAATAAGTTGTTCCATTACATTTGAAGCTTATTTTGAATGCGACAAGATAGTTTCGAGTCCTTGTTATACATTGATTTTATTATCAACTAGACGCGACTGGAGTTATAAAAACAGGCCACATTAAATTAGATTGAAGGTTAAAAAAATTGTTCTTTTTCTTGCATAAAATTCTTATGCTCTGTACATAATCGTACCCATTGATCATTTAATTGTTTTCTGATGAACTTAAAAGACATAGATGGTTGCGTCGATATTTTAATATTAAGCATCCTGTAATAGAGCATTACAGAATAAGAACCCGTTATCAAAATAAAAGTAAACATGACAAAATTTCTATAAAAGCAATAAATTATATGATTTTCATTATATTTTGATATATTTTATTGAACTTATAGTCACTAAAATCTGAAATGCGTTGTTCCTATACATTTAAGGCTTATTTTGAATGCGACAAGTTAGTTTCGTGTCCTTGTTTTGCATTGATTTCATTATAATATAGACGCGATTGGAGGTAGAGAAACAAGGACAGATGAAATTAGATTGACCACGAATTTATTATTCCGAAAAATACTGTATTTCATTGTTCGTAAAAACTAAGTTGCCTTCAGAATTTTGTTAAAATATATTAATTTATTCAAATTTTCATCACAGTTATCAATTAGCTGGAGGTTACTATCCATCGATGCCCCATGTAGTTTGTTTAACCTTAAACTCACGTTGCTTCTATGCTCATTTTGTTGCACCATTAGCAAAAGGTAACTCCAAAGAAGAGCATATGAAAGATGGTTGCGTAGTGTGGCCATCAAAAGTTGATTGACCGTAGCTGTCCTAGTGGCGAGGGCTTTCTATTCTATAACTAAAAACCACTGAATACCCAATGTGATAGAGTTTACCAGAAACGGGTTTCTTATGCGTTGAAATTGGGTTGGAAGTTTTCTTGAGGTTGGCATTGATTCTAGAATGAAAAATAAAAACGTACATAAACCTCCAGTAATATATGCAACGGAGTCAAAAACTGAACGATTACATCATCCGCCAAAAGGTGATTGTTGTTCTGCGGTCTTCAGATCTACAATTCCGAAAGACGACAACAGTGTAGATACAATTGTAAAGCAAAGTGAGCTACTAGCTGAAGACTGTTTCATTTATATTTACATAAACATACATTGTAAACAAACCATTGCATCAGGTAGCAATGACAGTTCATCCAGCAGATCGCTTTTGTTCTAATTTGGAACCCTTAATGTACAGTCCAGAGTTTGCCGCGGATAGCAACCGAAACATGGCACATTTGTCTTAAAATCTAAGACCCTATCCAATGCGCCACCCGAACCACATACTATACGCAATTTGATGTCATGTACCAACTTTTATTTTCTGATTATCCATTCCTTTAGTTGGAAAATGTATATGTATTTATATAACGACCATTCCGTAAGATTATTAAAAAGAATATTTTGGGAAAAGATTATGCTTATTGTGAATAGTGGAGAGTTTTTATCAACATCTATTTCATTCCGCGATGGGTCATCATTTAATAATGTGAACGAGCCCTAGTCTAATTTTCAGTTTAACTTGTATTTATTTTCTGCGATCACATAATTGTATGTAGTTAATTGCGTTTTGAATTGTGTGTGTGATTGTGTGTAATTATTACCATACTATTACGCAATGTGTGAGATATGTTTAATTATTTATCGATGCGTTGACTTTGGACCAAGCTTTCGCTTTGTAAGCTATTTTGTAAAAAAGTTTTTTCCTTATATGTACCTGGCGATTCAAATAAGTTGTGGTTTGTTACACTGCTAATTAAAATGGGGTGTATTATAAAACTATATTGTAGATTTTCGGTGCTGTTAATTATGAAATGGATGCCATATACGCAAGTTCACCAAACGCTGAATATTTGCTGATGTTGTTCGTCAGGTTAGTTTAGATACCATAATATTATTTTGATTTGTGTGATTCACGCACAATCGTGAACAAAGTTATGTTGGTCACAAATGAATTCCTCAAAATAAAATAACTACCAACTCTTTGAGAGATTTTCTTTTCCTAAAAGTATCCTATATATATATATATATATATATATATATATATATATATATATATATATATATATATATGAGCTTATTTGTGTGTATGAAATAGAAAAATTGTGCAATGGAATAAAAAAATTTAAATGCACCAATTCTACCAGTATTCACAGCAAATATTCAAGATTTGTTCGTGCATTTTTCGTTTGTCCAATACTAATCGTAGAATTCTTGTAATTTATCATCTGTTAGTCATGTATATCGTATAATTTTGAAATGCTGATTTCTTTCTCGCACGAACATAGTATATGCTGTCGTTTCCATTTTGTATTTGCCTGTATTCGCTTGAATTACATGCATACCCACTTACTCCGCCACTCACACACTATTAATTGATTTAGTTAATGTGTTCAATTTAGTAGGAATTATCTAAGTTACATCATCTTGAGCACGAACAATTAAATCCATCAAATCGAGCTCGTTCAAATCGTTTAAACATACATTTAATCCATTAACTTTAGGTATTTAACATCGGATAATACCATTTAACAATTAACTAATTTACACCTTTTAAAGTAAATTATGATAAATTCCGTAGAGTATGGAGGAGTAATAAAACCACAGAAATCAAATTTGTAGCAAGTTGGTTAGGTTATCTAGGAAGGGAATGTCAGATTTGGTTGTACTCTGTAAAATATGAATGAACGTATTGACTCAACGCAGGTCTTTGGAGGAACTGGTCAGTATTTCGACCTGTGCATCTTATAGGAAATTGAATTTGACCTAAGGTTCCTCTATCTCTCTTTCTCTCTCTCTCTTTCTCTCTCTCTCTCTCTCTCTCTCATATATATATATATATATATATATATATATATATATATATATATATATATATATAGTAAGCCCTCAAGTGACATGGTGTCTATTGTATAATAAAAAATATTCGAAATGGATTCTTCTGGATAGAAAGGCTAATCAGAAATCAAATGTTTGTGCATAAAATCCAATCGCGGTACGGGTGTCGCAATGTTTAGAGTCACACTCTCTGTAGCAAATGGGCCTCAGTTAGAGTCCTGTCTACGGAAAATTCTAGACAGTGCGTGAAGAGTTTCCAATAAAGACGAAACCATTCCATTGGATAAATTGCCTTTGATACCGGATTCAATGTTTAGGTTTTATTGAAAAAATACCAATATTTGTAACTCCTAAATTAGATTTTAAATTAATATAATTTATCCAAGCGGCGTGTTGTGCGTTTTACATCTTCAAGTCAAAATTTGTTCGACTTGCAGACAAGGCTAACCAGTAAATACAATTTTGCATATGACTTCGAATTGCTTGTAGTAAGCGGCACGTATGGCTTAGTCTATAGTGTCACAGAAATACGCCATGTTTTAAGTCTCATTCGTTGCGAATTATTGACATTAATTTAAAACTTCCTAATAAGGAGGAAACCGGTCTCCCGGTGGAATTGCTTTTGATACCTAATGCAAAGCTGAGCTTATATTGACAAATAAATTCAATCAAAATCGTGCCATTAAAATTCAAATCAATTTAATTTCCACAATTGGCATGATATGTGTTGTATAATGCCAGATCCGTCTTGGCTAGTTATAGCTTCAGGTCTTGCAAGATTCTTATTAGGTTCCACCGGAAGGAAATTCTAGCCAGCAAGCAAACGTATGGATATGAATTCTAATTTCGTGTAGTACGCTGCATGGGTGGCACAGTTAAAAGAATCGCAGAATCCGAAAAAACTTTGCCTCCGTTCGAGTTTCGTCTGCGACAAATTCTTGACGGTACTTGAAGAGTTTCCAATTAGGACAAAAGTGGTTGACTGCAAGAATTGCCTTTTGCTGCCTGATGCAATGCTGAGTTTATACTGACAAAATATATGCAATGGAAAACTTGTCATTGGGCTACAAATCAAAGCAATTTCTCTAGGTGGCACTATGTGTGATGTATAATGATAGTTCAAGGGTGGGTAGTTATAACATCAGAAATTCAGAGATTCCAATTAGGTTATAGCTGAAAGTAGGTGTAACAACATGCATAAGTTCATATATGGTTTCAAATTAAGTGTAGTATTCGATAAAGATGACGCAGGGAAAAGAGTCACAGACTTCACAGTAAATTGGGCTCGTTTCGAGTTTAGACTGTGGAAAATTCTGAACAGTACTTAAAATCATCACAATAATGACGAAACCGGTCTACTGTATGAATTCTCTGTGCAACCTGATGCAATGTTAAGCTTTTGATGGCAATTTTATAATCAAATTCCTGACATTAGACTTAAAATCATTACGAAATCTCACAGTGCCTTGTTGACTGTTGTACATTAAAAGGCAAGGTGTTTAGTTAAAATTCCAGGTATTATTAGATATCGAATAAATTCCACCTAAAGGAAAGTTTAACCACAAGTATAAGTAGCAAATGATTTATAATTGCGTGTAGTGAGCAGTGCGTGAGGCACAGTGAATAGATTATCAGTTTCTGAAGCATGTGTTCACGTGTCAAGTCCCATCCACGGCAATTTCTTGCCAGTACTTAAAATGTCCTCAACAAGGTCTACTGGATGAATTGCCTTTTCTACAGTATACAATTTTTGTTTTATATTGACAAATGCATGTACATAATGGGTCAGGTGTTTAGATCAAGATCGCAACCTTGATTTGAATAATTGTTATCACCGCTCGTGCAACCAATATTTGTTTAATTATAAGAAATCACTTTTTCTGGCACAGTTGGAAATTTACTTCCCAAATGTTAAGAAGGCATAAGTGTTGAAATTTAAGCCTGATATTTGATCTTTATTTACAATTTTCTCTTTGATGTAACGATTGAGCTTGTTAGTTAAATATACTATTTACGTTCTTCTGGTGTTAATTGATTTTTAATGGCAGACGAAACAGGTTAGTAGATGAAAATTGAAAATATGCGCATTACCATCATTACAGGTTGATTTAACATGTTTGGCTCACATGAATAGATGATGCACATCTCTAGTTACATGCTGTCCTCTGCACAATACTTCTCGAGGTCCACTTTAATTTGTAGATATGCTAGCTTTAGAACCTGCCCAATATCCTTATTTATCCGATGACGGTGAATGATGAAGAGAAAAAAATAGTCGCAAAAATAAGGAAAACCACCGTCAGTCACTTGTATAGACACACTTCAATGATCTATGATCATCAACAAAGCCGGATGGCAAACCGATTAACGAGTATTAATCCGTCATTAATATATAAGTAATGCAAATTCAGGTATGCGACAATCAAAAATAGTAGGATTGCACATACTGTACGTGAATTTTAATAGCGACTGCAGAATTTATATGCATTTACAAAGAAAAATTTTTTGCAATCTTCGCCTCATATACACAAGTTATATAATTAGAGACACTGATTGCACGGTTTGTGAGACCATCTCTTTAAATCAAGTTTTCGAGCTTCAAAATAAGCACCAATTCCACTGTATTTAACCAATCGACGAGCAAAATAGCAAAACTACCGCCAGTCACACATACTGACAAGTTTTGACCTTCCATGATCATCTTCTTAGTACGACAGCAAATTGAATGGCATACGTTTTACTTGGCTGGAAATGTCGGCTGTAAAATTTCTATGCAGTCACGAACATTTTGCAGCTTTCGCTGCGTGTATATAAAATGTACAATGACAAAATCAATGCTTGCGCGGTTGTTGAAAAAGATTTTTTGCGAGCTCGGTACAAACACTAATCCCATTGTATCTAACCAGTCATAAAATATAGCAGAATTATTCTCAGTCACAAGTACTGACACGTTTCGACCGTCAATGATTATCATCAGATTACGACGGTAAGTTGACTAGTAAAGGATCAAACCGCAGTGCGTATATATGTAAAGCAAATTTAGACATGCGGATCTCACATCTAGTAATCTCGCATAAATTGTACTTGATTGGAAATGTCGGCTGAACTATTCCTGTATAGTCAGGTGTACACTATTTCTATTATGCTTGAATTCCACTTCGAGGATTAATAACTCACTTTTCCTCTCTTATTTTAATGCAAATTTTAATCCTCTCGATGATTAACGAAATAAAGACATTTGTTTAACTTCCTATCCACGTGATTCCAAATAACGAAAGGATCGTCCAGGAATCTCGCAAATATGTTTTGTGTGAAGGGTGTTTTTTCAAAAAGATTTTTTCATTAAATATTGAATGAAAATGTGTGCAATTGGGGCAGACAATATTCTCTGGATAAATTAGACAGAGAACATAATCTATCTTAACGTCAATATACTTTCTTCTATTTCCTACGGAAACTGTGTCAGAAAACGCAGTCCAATGTTGCTTGCACCTTGATTCCAGGGAACACCAATATGAATTATAGGCTTTCCAGTGTATCCCTCACAACTATATAGTGCTTACGAAAATTGTCTATAAAGTGGTAAGGGTTCCTCTGTGTATAAAACAAAGTAATGAGGTTATTTCTTAATTCCATGGCACCGAAATTACGACATTTAATACATTTATGCGAATAATGATCCTTCAGAATAAATCTAAGTGCATTACCTAAAGTGCACTAAACTATAAATTCTAGGAGACAGTATCTCTTCCTAATAGTTTCGCGTACCTAGTAATAAACAAGATTCTGATGGACTACAAGAATAAAACAAAGTCTGCATGAACGAAAGGCATAACCTCACGTAAAGATGCGTTTCGTGCTTACATGTGACTCATCAATAGAAGTCGGTACAATGCTTTATAGTCATTATATACTAGGTCATGAAATGTGGTACAATAGAACAGTACAATCTCGTACACGAATGTGTATTCATGTCGT
>JAQBSW010013666.1:0-13378 GCA_029291075.1 Eudiplozoon nipponicum | reverse complement strand
TTTAGAAGGAAATCAAGGCCTATTATATTATGGGAGACCTTGGCAATGATGAAGTTGTGGGAAAATTCACGTCGTAGACCTATGTTGAGTGTGCGGTATTAGCTGCCATAAGTTGGTATGGGCTCGCCTGTAGCTGTTGCGAGAAGAACGCCTAGCGACATCTCGGCCATTGAATCACCTTTGAGAACTGAGACTGCCGCACCTGTGTCTGCGATGAACTCTTCACCAGTTTTGAAATCAAGAAGGTGCAGAAATTTGTTGGGCTGTTTGGCCGGGTCATGCAAACAAGTAGGCTGGTGATTGCGTCCGGCGTTGTCCATTTGGTTCTCTATGTGAAAAATTCGGCGTGGACGAACAGAGTCGACAGGGATGTCGGATTGTAGTTGGCTTCTTCCCTGTAGCGCCGTTGATGCTGTTGATGTGCAGAAAGTATGGTCTTCAACTTCCTGCGCCTGACGTTTCCCGATACTGATGCACCCTTGTGCCTGCGGTCTGTTGTCCTTTCCGTCAGCTGTGGAAATTGACGCTCATTCGGAAATTCTTCGGAACGACAAAGACAAACATGGCAAGCATAAAAAAAATTCTGGTGGTTATAACACCAGTTCTTTGGGGCATATTTATTAAAGGGTTGCGGTGATCTCATTCGCCGCCTACCATTATAATTTGACTTGGAAACGAATTTTGGTCGAGCATTCACTTGATTCAGCTCGGATTTGGTAATGGCCAATCCTTCTAGAACTTTGTCCATGTTCGCCACTGTTCTCCCTAAAGAGGAGATTCTATCATCTTGCGGGGGTGAAGAAAAGGATGATGGATTCAATTTGGGTTCCAAAACTCTATATTCTAACTCACATCTCTCAGATAAGTCATCTATAGAGAGAGTGTTAGGGAGCTGTCTGGCAAAGAGTTTTAATGTTTAGGGAAGATTATTAATAATAACAACCTTAGCCTCATGGTCAGAAATGTTGGTTTTATACCAACGTTTCCGTAATTCCCTCAATATTTCGATGGGGCCAAGATTAGGCATATCTAACTGCGCATATTTGTTTATTATCTGCTCAGTTTCCGTGGGTCCAAGCAAGAGATTCTACCTCGTTTTGTAGGCCCAAAATGGGATTAGGTAGCTTCCTAATGGCCTCAAGCTTAGGATAAATCCGTCGCTGCAATTCAGAAGGTAGTTTAGCAAAAACCTTCGACAGTTTTTGATGACTGTCATAATCAGGAAACGGGGAGAAAGCGGAGTCTACGCGCATAAAGAATAGCTCACTATCTCCATCCCAAACAGGAACATCAATATCTAAAATTGGACCTGACATTTTAACAATCTTACGGGATCTTGAAAGCATAAATTTCTAAGCAATATGAAAATATATAAATATACTTTAACAAAACGCTTACCCACAAACATCTTCCACAGTTGAATGAGCGCAGAACAAAAAAGCCACTGTTTCCAAAAATCCGCAATTGAGCCTGTCGAGTACGTACGGTGCCGTTTCGTACGTAGGAAAGACGAATAGAGGCCCCGTTGGCCTTTGATGCCAATGAATTATTATAATTATCTCCCAAAAAAAATTCAACACAAATCCACGAATACATATACCCAACAAAATTCCCAGAAGAGCACAATCACGGTAGAGAAAACGCAAATCTTAATCGATTTTATCCCAAATAGATGAAAAAGGAAGTCAATTTTATTTATACCAAAAATAATCAGAACAATAATCAATATCCTGGCGCGGTCGCCAATTTTGTAAACGCCCCGGCTTCAAGTAAATGCCGTACGACGTTACAAACTCGGTTAAGGTGCTCTGAATAGAGATTAGTTACTGATATGGGGGCCCTTAAGAGGGCCTGGTAATGCGTTCTCTTGAAGTCTTCAGAGTGTGAAGATGTCCTAGAGCCTTGGTTGGACTCTGGTTGAGTTGTCGCTCCCGTGGTTGAGCTGTAATCACGATGTGGATAACGTCCTGCAGGTTCTGCACTTAATTGGCTCGTCTCTCTGGGTATACCGCAACAAGTTGAGTCACTGATGTAGTTAGTTGTTGGTGAAACTATCAAATCACCAGCGTAGGTATTGACAGCCGACAGACCGCACACGCGTGAAGCAGGTAGAATGCAAATGCCACAACTGGCTTGCATGGTAATTGTCGTGCTTAAAGTAGCATAGCCACGCCTACGTTGCATTCACTATTCATTAATACGGTAACGTTTCGCTGTTTCTCGTTGATGCAATCGTAAATAAAATTGAATTTAATTTACGCAATATGTCGGCCATTAATTTGTATCGTTACAACATATTGCGTAAATTGAATTCAATTTTATTTACGTTGCACCAATGAGAAAAAAGCGAAACTTGCCGTTTAACCAATAGTGTGCAAGTAGACATGGCATGCTATTTAAGCACGGCAATTTACCATGCAAGTCAGTTGTTGCAATTGCATTCTGCCTTGCGTCACGCGTGTGCGTTCTGTCGGCTGTCAATAGCTACGCTGGTGATTTGATAGTTTCACCAACAATTGGCTACATCCATGACTCATCTTGTTGCGGTATAACTAGCGAGACGAGCCAATTAATTGCAGAACCTGAACGATGTTATCCACATCGTGATTATACTCTACAATAAGTACGACAACAACCAGAGTCCAACCAAGGCTCTAGGACATCTTCACACTCTGAATAATTCAGGAGAACGCACGACTAGGCACTCTTGAGGGCCCAATATCAGTAACAAATCTCTATTCAGAGCACCTTAACCGAGTTTGTAACGTCGTACGGCATTTACTTGAAGCCGGGGCGTCTACAAAATTGGCGACCGCGCCAGGATACTGATTATTGTTCTGATTTTTTTGGTATAAATAAAATTGACTTCATTTTGATTTATTTGGGATAAAATAGATTAACTTTTGCGTTTTCTTTACTCTAATCGTGGTCATCTGGGAATTTTGTTGGGTGTATATTCGTGGATTTGTGTTGAATTTTTTTGGGGGATATAATAATAATACATTGGCATCAAAGGCCAACGGGGCCTCTGTTCATCTTTCCTACGTACAAAACGGCACCGTACGTACTCGACAGGCTCAATTGCGGATTCTTGGAAGAATTTTTTCTGACGTGCTTTTGTTCTGCGCTCATACACCTGTGGAAGCTTTTTGTGGGTAAGCGTTTCGTTAAAGTATATTTATATATTTTCATATTGCTTATAAATTTATGCTTTTAAGATCCCGTAAGATTGTTAGAATATCAGGTCCAATTTTAGATATTGATGTTCCTGTTTGGGATGGAGATAGTGAACTATTCTTTATGCGCGTAGACTCCGCTTTCTCCCTGTTTCCTGATTATTACAGTCATCAACAACTTTCGAAGGTTTTTGCTAAACTACCTTCTAAATTGCAGCGACGGATTTATCCTAAGCTTGAGGCCATTAGGAAGCTACCTAATCCCATTTTGGGTCTACAAAACGAGGTAGAATCCTTGCTTGGGCCCACAGAAACTGAGCAGATAATAAAAAAGTTTGCGCAGTTAGACATACCAAATCTTGGCCCCATCGAAATACTGAGGGAATTACGGAAACGTTGGTATAAAACCAACATTTCTGACCATGATGCTAAGGTTGTTTTTATTAACAATCTTCCACAAATATTAAAACTCTTTGCCAGACAGCTCCCCAACATTCTTTCTATAGATGACTTATCTGAGAGATGTGAGTTAGAATATAGGGTTTTGGAACCCAAAGTGAATCCATCAACCTTTTCTTCACCCCCGCAAGATGATAGACTCTCCTCTTTAGAGAGGACAGTGGCGAAGATGGCTTAAGTTCTAGAAGGATTGGCCATTTCCAAATCCGAGCTAAATGAAGTGAATGCTCGACCCAAATTCGTTTCTAAGCCCAATTATAACGGTAGGCGGCGATCTAGATCTCCGAAATCCTTTAATTAATATGCCCCAAAGAACTGGTGTTATAACCACCCGAAGTTATTTTATTCATGTCAAGTCTGTCTTTGTTGTTCCGAAGAATTTCCGAATGAGTGCCAATTTCCACAGCTGACGGAAAGGACAACAGACCGCAGGCACAAGGGTGCATCAGTATCGGGAAACGTATGGCGCAGGAAGTAGAAGATCGTACTTTCTGCACATCAACGGCATCAATGGCGCCACAGGGAAGAAGCCAACTACAATCCGACATCCCTGTCGACTCTTTTCGTCCACGCCGAATATTTCACATAGAGAACCAAATGGACAACGCCGGTCGCAATCACCAGCCTACTTGTTTGCATGACACGGCTAAACAGCCCAACGAACTTCTGCACCTTCTTGATTTCAAAATTGGCGAAGAGTGCATCGTAGACACAGGTGCGGCAGTCTCAGTTCTCAAAGGTGATTCAATGGCCGAGATGTCGCTAGGCGTTCTCTCGCAACAGCTACTGGCGAGCCCATACCAACTTATGGCTGCCAATACCGCACACTCAACATAGGTGTACGACGTGAATTTTCCCACAACTTCATCATTGCCAATGTCTCACATAATATAATAGGCCTTGATTTCCTCCTAAAATTTCGGCTCATTGTTGATCTTACCAATCAAAAGATCATCGAACCCTCCACCGGAAATGAGCAAAGTTTTTGGACACTTGCCTCCGAGCGTTTGGAGTTACAGATCATTCAGCCAACCCCAGTGCGTCATTCAGCAGAGATATCAGCAGCTCTTTGAAAATACAAATCGCTTTTCGATCTTAACAAGTCAGAGGTACGAGTCTCCAACACGTTGCACCATATCGTCAAAGAAGGACAACCTATTGCACTCAAGAAGCGACCACTGGCCCCTGCTAAGCTGAAAGCTGCCCAAGAAGAATTCGCAAGGCTTTTGGAAGAGGGAATCATCAGACCATCGAAAGGTTCATGGGCGTCACCACTGCACTTAGTCTCTAAATCAAACGGATCGTACAGAGCCTGTGGAGACTACCGTAAGCTAAATTCAGTGACAAAATCTGATGCATATCCTATTCCAAATATTAACACTTTACTTGAAAAACTCAATGGCTGCAATTTCTTCTCAGTGATTGACCTCAGACAAGCGTACCATCACATCCCAGTAGCAACAGAGGATATCGAGAAAACTGCAGTCATCACTCCATTTGGCCTTTTTGAATATCTTTACATGCCTTTTGGGCTTAAGTGTGCTACTCAGACATTTCAAAGATTCATACACAACATACTTCGCGACGACTCTGCTTATTGTATGTCATATCTCGATGACATTATGGTATTCAGTCCAGATCTAGAATCTCATGCGAAATATCTACGAAATGTCCTCTCACGCTTATCCAACCACGGACTCAAGATCAACTGTGACAAGACGCAGATTGCAACTTCATCCGTCGAATTCTTGGGGCATCGTATCACGGCCCAAGGTATTCAACCGTCGCCGTCAAAGACGAATTCAATCAAGAATATAAAGTCACCAAGGACTGTGAGCGAATTGCAGAAAATCCTGGGAGTGCTAAACTATTATCGCAAGTTCCTTCCGGGCCTTTCAAAACAACTTTACCCTTTGTGCAGGTACCTGCGGAACCGAAAAGGACTTAGCAAGAATTCCATCATTGCTTGGTCATCCGAAGACGAGGAATTACTTCGACTTGCCATCAACTCGTTAGCAAATGCCACAATGCTAACACATCCAGATTTTGAATAGCCATTTCTACTCACGACAAATGCTTCTAAATTCGCTATTGGAGCCACGTTGGAACAAGAGATCGACGGATTTCGGAAGCCTATCAGTTTCTAATCGCGTACTCTCTAACCAGTAGAAACGAGGTACGACACTTTCGGCCGAGAACTTCTCGCCATCCACGTCGCAATGCGCCATTTTATCAGCATCATTGGCAGTAGCAGATTTGTTGTTTTTACAGATCATGCACCACTAGTTAGCGCACTTCGAAACGCAAATTCATCTATCGCCAAGTACCCTGCCAGAGTGGAAAGACAGCTTTCTTGTCTACGCGAATGGCAATTTGACGTCTTTCACGTCAAGGGCAAACAGAACATCATTGCAGATGCCCTGTCCAAGCCAGACGTCTCTCTACAACCACCTTCGCCTTCACCATTCAGTGTCACCTTCGTGGCACTGAGTGAACCTGCACTAACGCCAACTCTCCTGCGAACTGAACAACGCGGTGACATTCACATTCAAAGATCAATAGCCCGTCACCCAACCAAGTTCATATGCCGTCTGTGGGAAGGATTACCAATTGTTTACTTCACGGGTACGCAGCCCAACAAGCCAGTTCTGCTGACCAGCCTTCAGAGAAAAGTTTTCGATTCAATTCACTCAATTTCTCACCCAGGAAGCCAAGCGACTGTCCGATTTCTTACAGATCGTTTCTGGGGTCACAGACTTAGGCAGAATGTTAAACGATGGGTCTCAGAGTGTGCTATTTGTCAGAAAAATAAGATCACACGACACACTCGTTCTAAGTTGCAACAATTTCGATCTACTTCTCGCCTAGCCATCGTCCACATCGACATAGTTCATCTGACAAAGGTTCCAGGTTTCAGCTACCTTCTAACTATGATCGATAGATTTACACGGTGGCCTGCGGCATTACCTCTTGGCACCATTTCTGCAGACGAAGTAACCAACGGTTTTATCTCTGCATGGATATCCAATTATGGTGTTCCCAATGAGGTCATCACGGACGGAGGCACTTGCTTCTCATCTGATCGTTTCAAAACCACCTTGACGTACATGGGATGCATCTTACGCCAGACGACTGCCTACCATCCCCAAGCTAATGGTATGGTAGAGAGAATGCATATGGAACTCAAAGCTGCTTTAGCATCCTCGTCCATTAATGGCAACTGGGTCGATGCACTACCTTTAGTTCTGCTTGCCATGCGTTCCCGTACTCGTAAATCCATTAAAACGTCTGCGTCACAACTCTTGTATGGCATGGATCTACGCCTGCCTAGTCAGCTCCCACGTCTTCTTCCGGTACAAGATGACCCACAAGACGAAGCTACCCGCCTTCGAATTCATTTCGGTAACATGTCCGAACAGTAGCCGAGACATACGCCTCGTCCAGTCTTCGTTCACCCACAGCTCCACAGCTGCAAGAGAATACTCGTTCGCAACAATAATGCTGTTGCACCACTACAACCCAAGTATCGCGGTCCTTACCTGATTTTACTCAGACAACCAAAATACTTCATTATTATGCAAGGCGCTACACCGACATCAGTAAGCATAGACAGGTTGAACCCGTTTATCGAACCGCCTGATCCTGAGAGCATTCAACCTTCTACACACGGCTCAGGCTTCGTCTGCCCACAATCTCAATATCCTGCTTTGTATAACGCGTAATTGATTTTATTTAAACATTAACATTATCTAAAAAATTGTTTTTAACCTTACGTTATTTTTCGTATTTGTCTCACGTGGCATAACCAGCTGTTCTTAGTTAACAATCGTGTAGCATTTTTGAACAGTTCTTTGGTATTATGCCATCACTGAGGCAATGATCGTGTACATATTTTTATGCAGTTACCTTTTATTTTAATGTATATATTTTTACATTATAATGTATTTCTCACACATTACATCACACTGCCTATTTTGATATGACCAGCTATTTAGAGCTAACGCTTTCGTGTAGCAACACTAAGTAGTGATCAGCTTCATATCATGGTACAGCCCACTTTCAGTGCATATCTCAACTTCATCAATTGCACAAAGACCACTCTACAAATGTCATGACCACGACGTCGAGCACTCTAGATCCTTTGGTCGTATACAAACGCATTGACAACGATCCAACCTGTTTAGGTTTTAACATAAACCTGGCAAATTCAGAGGCGATTTACCTGGAAATCTTCACGCTGCGGCTCCCAAAACTTACACTGCTCTATTTTGCCTCACGTGGTATGACCAACCACTAGAGCTAACAATTTGTGTAGCAATTCCTAGTGGTTACCTGGCATCATATCATTGTTGAAGCAACCAACAAGCATATTTAAGCCCAGCATTTATGGTTCATCATATTCTTGCTTAACTCTTTTCGAACTCTGTCATACATTACTTATCTAGCGTTGCAGAGAGGAATTTTTTCCCCTTTTTTTCAGAGAGGAAAGTGTTGTAACGCCAAAAATTAATGGCCGACATATTGCGTAAATTAAATTCAATTTCATTTACGTTGCACCAATGAGAAAAAAGCGAAACTTGCCGTTTAACCAAGAGTGTGCAAGTAGACATGGCATGCTATTTAAGCACGGCAATTTACCATGCAAGTCAGTTGTTGCAATTGCATTCTGCCTTGCGTCACGCGTGTGCGTTCTGTCGGCTGGTGATTTGATAATTTCACCAACAATTGGTTTCATCCGTGACTCATCTTGTTGCGGTATAACCAGCGAGACGAGCCAATTAATTGCAGAACCTGAACGGCGTTATCCACATCGTGATTATACTCTACAATAAGAACGACAACAACCAGAGTCCACCCAAGGCTATAGGACATCTTCACACTCTGAATAATTCAGGAGAACGCAGGACTAGGCCCTCTTAAGGGCCCCCCTATCAGTAACAAATCTCTATTCAGAGCACCTTAACCGAGTTTGTAACGTGGTACGGCATTTACTTGAAGCCGGGGCGTTTAAAACATATTAAAACTGATGCGCGACGGATATAAGAATTATATAATATTGTGCAAAACGCCCCGGCTGCAAGTAAGTCTCATGCAACGTCACAAGAAGAAGACAATGAATGAAGTATCTCAGAAAATTTACTGTTGGTGGCCTTTGACAGAGCCAGAAAAGCGTTTTCGTTGAAGTGTATAGGCCCTTTGTTCACTAACATAGGAGAGCCTCTGAGATGCCTGGTTCGGATAATCCATATATGCGGTATGATAATCTATTTTGGAACACTTAAATTCTTCAGAACTATCTTTCAAGCTACACTTATTAAGTCTACATGCTAATTACTCTGTATCCTCAATATTTTATTAACCAGCCATACTATTAACATAAGATTTCTTGCGATATATATTATAACAATAAGTAGGCTCACCAAAACGTTGAATACCGCAGATAATAGAACGAAAGGACTGAATTATTTAATTATTGAAAAAGCGCAAAAACCGGAGTGGCCGTGATCCTGGATTCCTATAATTCTTAAATTTTGAAATACGATGGTGTTTCATTTTGTTTTTATTTTTAGATTTTCGAGATTTCTTGTCTTATATCACCTTTGAGAAATACCTGAATTTTATTCACATATTATGCTGGAATTTCTTTACATATTTTATAGACTTACAGTTATCTTAATTCACACAGTTGGCAGCGCCTTTCATCTCTATCACACTCCTCCATTATGAAACGGGCTTTTTCGCCAGCCTCCACCATCTCTTTAATCTAGAGGCTACATACCAATCTCACTGACCTTTAGAAACAAAGGGCAGATGTCAAAGGATTGCTAGGAGCTATATCGTTTTAGCCACATTTGTTATGCCAAGCTGATGATTTCTTGAACGGTGTTGCACGGGAGGTTGCTTTACGAAATCACTTTAAACTCAATCTCTTCATATTTTCTCCGCTGTCCCCACTCTCTAAGGATGTTTTGGCTTCAGATTTAATCAGTCATTTTGGAAACAATTTCCATCATCTCAAAGGGGTCTTCACCGGCAAATTTCGTGCTTTTATGATCTCTTCCCACAAAAAAGCTGTCCAACGACAAACTCAGTTAACTAAAATCTCGATCACCCTTAATATATACAGGCAAAGTCAAATTAAAGCTTAATTCCACTTTACTACAAAGGACTGCAATGCATACTCGGACCTCTCCGCTAAACTCAACACTCTCTCCTAAAACTAAACATGCCTATCCTGGCTGGAGCAACCCAAATAAACACCAGTCATTTTAGGGAGTCATCATCCGTAATGCTTCTTCCCCTGGACCTATCATGCTAACTAACTCTCGATTTGAAGAGCTCACCATTACCACTAGCTCAAACAGCGAGACCATTCCCATTCAACAAGAGCAAGATTTACAGCCTCGTCGTGGCCGACCACGCCGCATAACAACCCTGAACAACGACCTTCCTCTTCCAATCTCCAGGGCCAATAACGAATCCTTAAATTAAGTCGTTATTACGACCGATGCAGAGGTCCTCAAACCCACAAAACGAAAGACCATGACGACCCTGCGAGCCATCGATTCTTCCCCACAACTTCCTCCTCCAACGCACCGATACCACCCAGGACTGTCGTGAATCTGCCCCTTTTCAGATCTTTCCCCCTCCCATCCCCACGTCACTGCTTCCAAGTAAACCCTCGAGCCCAGATAACTCGCCTTCGTCCTGTATTCAAATTCTTCAATTACCTCACCCACCTGATAAAAGTGAGACTAAGGAAACCCAGATCGATGCTGACCACTCCATTCTCTTAAAGATGCTGTCAGTTACCCTTATCAGCCCGTGGTCTCGCGCCGGCTGCCAGCGGAAAGCACCTGCCCGCGTCTCCTCCCCGGTCTAACGGATCCCTTTCAGCACTTCTTATCAATTGTAGATCGTTTACGCCAAAAATAAAAAAACTGCGAGCATTTTTATTCTCTAACGAACAAGACATATGCCTTCTTTTTGAAGCGTAGCAGACCTCTGCCGTTCATTGCGATGATCTTTCCTCATCAATGGCTGCACTTTCCTTCGAAGTGGCAGAACGGCTGGTAGTGTGTGGGTAGTCTTACTGCCCTTGTCCGTTCCTTTCTCAGGCCCAAACGCCTAACCACATAGACTTCGCTAGGATTAGCGTTTTTTCGTTTCAACTTCTGATTCTAGATCTAAGCTTAACGGATTGCATTGTCTACAGACCCGAAAACCTTTCCATAATAGACAATACCCGTGTAGCTCATCTAATGTCCACTTTCTTCTCTCAACATTCCGATCAAAACATCGTTGTGGGTGACTTTAACCTTCCTATGGCCAACTGGCTTAATTCAACTACGGAAACTCATCCGCTGATTCGGCTCTTCGCGGACAACCTCCTAAGTCAATTTGTGCATGTCCCTACTCGAGGGAACAACCAGCTTGATTGTGTCCTCTCTAAAAAAGACGTAACTAATGTTCAGTCTCGGGAGATCTTCCCTAATTTCGACCACTCCCAGGTATCCTTTCTTATTCCTCTTTTATCCTCTATCCCTAAAGAGAGCCTTCAGACATTCAGGCGATTCACCATTTGGAAAGAGTTTAGTGGACTCTGCGAGGCCGTTAATTGGAGAGATATTATTTTACAGACAACCTCTCCTCATGTTTTGCCGATGTCTATAACATCTTATCCTTCCACTTTATTTCTGTCACCTCTATTGAACACATTCCCGCGATGAACAAGTTGAACTCTTTGCTTAAAGCATGCGACAAACTTGCACGCAATTCAAGATTATTCAAATCTTCACTTGTTCGCGCTCTTGCTCTCTGACGTATTGATGAGCATATTAAACAGGTAATCAGCAAGCAAGCGCTCAACATCGAGAGACGCATCCAAACCGAACCCAACTCTCAGAAAATGTTCGCAGTCATTAAACACCAATTATTACAAAAGTCAAATACATCATGCATAAACTTCTCTAGGTCGACGACTCCAACTTTGCCGACGATAATCTAAAGTATCTTTTAGACTCCTTCTCCATTGCCACTCCGCCTGCTGAAATGCTTGACAACAGAGACGCTGAGAACCTACGTTGTTTCATTATTTCACCGACCGTTGTTCAAGTAATCAAAGACATAAAATCTAAACACCAATTTTTTCAGTGCGGTGTCTCTTTCAGGATGATTGCACTTCTTGGCTAGAATCACTTCTCTCTGTTATCAAACGAAACCTCGAAATTACATTATTCATCTGGAATAGATTAATTAGATAATATCTCTTATTCAAAAAAATGATACATCGTCAATCTTCTCGTTCAAAGATATCCGCCCTGTAACAATCGTCCTTTTTTCATTAAAATCTTCAACAGTTTCTTATATTAGTTAATCCACCCTTTTATCAGGCCGCGAGATAACTTCTGCCTCCTCGACGATCGACATGGCTCCCTGAATGGCCTCTTCCACCAACTAAAACAGTGTCCTTGATCACTACTACTGCTCTATCTCTTTAAGGTAATTAATGCACTATCCTCTTCCTAGATGTTTCCAATAACTTTGATTAACTTAGTTCAGTTTTGACCAGAAGGATAACCAAAGGCAGCATAAACGGAAAGAATAATCTCACGCACTTTCGTTTCGTGCTTGCGGGCAATTCATCAGTAGAAGCCGGTATTACGCCCTTTAATCACTATATATTTTGGTCAAGAATGTGGGATAATAGAACGGTACAATCTCCTAGACGAATGTGTAAACCTGCAATAGTGAAGCTAACATCGTATAGTCTACGACAATGCGACTTCAACGCTAACTCACACTATATAATATATATACCGAGTCTGTAAATGATACTAACACTATGGCTATTGTGTTACTAACCCATACCAACATTATTTTACCGAAAAATTACATGGTACTAACACTATGGTTTCCGAGTCGGAACATGGTACCAATATGATTGATATAAATTTATGCTAAAGTTCACCGAAATTGAGAATTACAACAATTTCTGAACACCTGTTACTCCAGTAAATCCATACACCCTGGCCTTGATCGATACCAGTTATCACATTTCGAGGTAAGCATGACATCATTCAATTCAATATATAACAGTTAAATACTGTTTGTTGCAGAGGACTAATATATATGCAAGTATGTATTAGGGGTTGCGAACCTAGTAACAAATTAGTTCAGTTTTGACCAGGAGGATAAACCAACGGCAGCATGAACGGAAAGTATAATCTCATGCACATTCGTTTCGTGCTTACTGGCGACTCATCAGTATGAGCCGGTATTACGTCCTTTAACCACTATATATTTTGGTCAAGATGTGAGTTAATAGGATTGTCGTAGACTATACGATGTTAGCTTCACTATTGCAGGTTTACACATTCGTCTAGGAGATTGTACCGTCCTATTATCACACATTCCTGACCAAAATATATAGTGGTTATAGGGCGTAATACCGGCTCCTACTGATGAGTCGCCAGTAAGCACGAAACGAATGTGCATGAGATTATACTTTCCGTTCATGCTGCCTTTGGTTTATCCATCTGGTCACAACTGAACTAATTTGTTACTAGGTTCGCAACACCTAATACATACTTGCATATATATTAGTTCTCCGCAACCAGCAGGATTTAACTTTGATTCACTGTCGTTCTCGGTAAATGAATTCGCCTTGTTAAGCAGTGGTATATGCGGCAAAGTCATCAATATTATAAGTTATAATCTCCGACACCGTTACACAGCTGTTA
>JAQBSW010013665.1:0-13378 GCA_029291075.1 Eudiplozoon nipponicum | reverse complement strand
TGAAAATTACGGAATTTTGTATTTTTTATATTTGAGTGCTCTTCATTGCCGATCGGTATACATTTAACTTCATTTGTTTACTTTTATCATGAATTCTAGGACAGAAGCGTTCTTTCTGTATTTTTCAAACCAAAGATGACGGAAGATTAGTTAAATCAAGATTACGATCTTGATATAAACACCTGACTCATTATGTACATATATTTATCATTATAAACTAAGAATTGTATGATGTTGAGAAGGAAATTCATCCAATAGAACAGTTTTGTTCTTATTAAGAACTCTTCAACCACTATCCAGAATTTCCCGCGGAAAGGGCTCGAACCTGGGCACGTCTGCTTCGGAATCTGTTGCTCTAACTACTGAACCACCGTTTCTTTTCAATATTCGGCGGCATACAAGGTTAGTTTTTAAGCAATTTGATTTGAGCATTACTGATTCAGCTGTTTTCATATTTTTTAAATTAGGAAAATGTGTTTTGTCGTAAAAGCTTCGTCGTACTCATATCAAATAGAAGAAACCAACATATAGATAATGAAATTTACTTCATTGATCTACAAGATAGTGCGAGTCTCAAGGTGATTCAATCCAGAATTGAAAAAGATTGAAAAAACAAAATTGACAATTTTTATCATAGGAAAAACAAGGAAAATAAAAAAAAGGTTTATTGGCTATTTGTTGCATTTAGCAGTCGGAAAACACATATTCGTGGCCGAAAACACCAACTGAACGACACTCACACAATTGAGCTACTATTTATATAATATGTATCGAACAGTATATATAGATTAATTCAAATAGGGCCAGAATGATGTACCAAATTCAGCATGAACCAAAGGTAGAATCTCATGTACACATGCGTTTTGTGGTTACCAGTGAACTGTCACACGGATCCGGCGTTACGAACAAAACTCACTTAATATTTTATTAATAAATTTCGCAGAGTTTAACGGTACAATCTCCTATACGTATTTGTGTAAAAGAAATAATGTATTAAAATTAACATAAAGTCTTCGGCAATGAGAATTCCATGCCAACTCACTCTATTTGATAGGAACCATACCTGTATGGGGTACCAACAAAATGGAATTTCAGATAGTCCAAATTTGACTAAATTTGAGAAGACCCATCAAAAAAGAACACTTGCTAATCCAGCAAATCCATATACTCTGGGCTCGAGCGAAATCAGAGATCAGTTTTCATGCAAAAATGGTATCATACAACGGAAATTAAAGTAGTGTATTCTTTGCTACGAAGATAAATTGTGGTTGCAATTATGTTTTAAATTTTGTGCACCTAAAAATATATTAGTTCACATGCATTTCATGCTTGCTGGAAACTCACTAGTACGCATCGGCACAACACTCAATAATCACTTTATATTTGGCCAAGAAATATTTGTCAGTTGGACGGTGCAATCTCCTACACGTATATGTATTCCAACTGTAGAGGACTCAACTTCAGGTCAAGTCTTCTTGCATAGCGACTTCACAGCCAATTCACCATATCTAAAATGTGTCATACCTGTCAAAGAATACCAACACATTTATTTTCGAGATTGGCAAAATTTCACGAGAATTGAGAATAAAGACTCTATATAAAGTTGATTCTATTACAGCTGAAATACACACACGTATAGGAGATTGTACCGTCCACCTGGTTCTTCTGAAACTATTTTGTTACTAGGCCTACCTTACACAACACATTATTGCATACATATTGGTGCTTTGCAACAATGACTATAATTATAAAATGCTATTTTATGTGACTGGATGAAGTTAGTGGGATTGGTGTTTAACTCAATTAGATAAGTTTGCGTTTAAAGAATTTAATTTATTAAGCAGGTTTTCTTCCAAAGTTGATGACGTTTTAGCACTGCTAACAAGTTCATTCCATCAATCTGATGAACTATGGAAGCACGGTTTAAACAAAATATAAAATGGAGCTTACACAAGTCTTCGTTGCTATGGTTCACATACAAATTTTAAAACTTTCAAACAGTCAAATCAGAATATTATATCTTCTATGCTGCGAGAATGTTGTTTAATCAAAGATGCAAGCTTCATCGTCTTACAGTATTTTAAAATATATAAAATATGAGCATATGTTCCACTATGAGTTTCATTTTTTCAATAAACTTTGATGAAAATTCGGCGTTTAATTTAATTGAAAACTTTTTCTAAAAAGTTACCAACGAAATGTAACTTTTAACGTTATTTCCTTTACTGATTTTTAAAATCAACAGGATTATGTAAACATTACTCCGAAAGTCATCGGCAAATAACAATATAGTCATAGTAACAATAAAAAATAAACCAAACGGAAATATTTTTTGACCAGATTTGCCAAAAATGATCATCCATAAGAATTCTATAAAGGTTTAACACAAATTTGCTAATGGTTTTGCCATTTACGATTTTTGTTGTTGTTTCATTACTTTATTTCAATCGTGATTTAAATATTTTCATGTTTCTATGAGTTGAATTACAAAATGACACGAAATTAGACTAAATACATAGTAAAATACAAACAGCATCCTATAATATTGTACTTTTTCAAGCGTTCTTTCATCAAATAGTCAGTGTTCCTCGTCGGGTTTACAATTTTTGAAATTTACGGTAATAATAGTCAATGCGTCAAACCCAAAGTTTGCCTATATTCAACGAGTAATCTTATAAATATACTGCAATACGACTTTGTATAATTTTGGCGGAATCAATTTTTTTGCCATCTTTAAAATTTCCATAATTTCTTATCCAAAGCCTCAATGTCTTAACTTATTATGTGGTAAATTTTTAACTTTATATAGGAAAAGTACTGAATTCTTTTATTTTTTTCTAAGTACTTTCAATTTATGAGTCAGATTGTCTTCGTTGGAAAATAAGTTTATATATATATATATATATATATATATATATAATGTTTTGAAGTTTATGGTCGAATATAGTTATATATATATATATATATATATATATATATATTGTCAGTATGAACTAAAATTTGCATCAGGTAGCAGGAAATTCATTTTGTAGACCAGTTTCCTCCATACTTAGATTTTTATTTTGGACAGGACCCAGGCAGAGACGCATTTGTTTCGGAGTCTGGAACACTATTCTCTGCGCCACCCATGACACATGCTATATATATATATATATATATATATATATATATATACATACATATATGTAGACATTAGTAAAAAAAATATTTTTATGATCAAAGTACTTACAGCAGATACATAATATCTTTGTCCAGGAAATGGGAATATTTTCCTTGGCCAAATTTTTCCGTCTTCAGTTAGTGGTGGTCGTTTTTGTGTTGTTGCAACTTTATCATCTTCACCGGTAGGATTGTTTAAACTGAAAACAATGAGATTTTTATATGCTATAGTTAAAAATACTCAATCATATTTTTTTTTAAATACTAGGTTACTTATGCAATATTTCACATAAAAACTATCACTAATGAGAATTTGGTCTACAGTGCGCATGAAAAAATGCCACATCAATGTGAACGTAAAACGGGACCTATGCAACAGAATATCTTTTATTCAATCTCTTGGAACTTATTTCGTGCGTCAATGGGAACATGACTTTGGTTAAATTGTTGTTGTACTTTTATGATTCTCTGAACTACACTGGAAGTGCGAAAGCGCTGAAGAAGCTTTTTATACCGGGCAAGTCAACAAAGATATGCCCGACTGTTATAATCTTAATCCTTCACTAGGAACGGGCGCCCTATTAGTCATTGGAAACTTTCACATAATTCTTAATTTAATATTCTTTAGACTGTGCAGCAATAGTTTACCGTGATTTTTTACTACTGTTTATTTTTCTTAATTCTAATACTACTGCTATAATAATAATAATAATTATTATTAGTAGTAGTAGTGGTAAATAGTAGTAATAATAAAAGTATTAGTAGTAGTCATAGTAGTAGTTGTTGTAGAAATAGTATTAGTATTAGTATTAGTATTAGTATTAGTAGTAGTAGTAGTAGTATTAGTAGTAGTAGTCGTAGTCGTTAACTGAAAAATCTTTACAAACAGTGAAATGTATTCTTGAAATTTGCAACAGTGTACAGATTTAAATCAAATTCAAATAACAACCAGCTGCAATTAGATACCGTTTGTGGCGGAGAACTAATTTATATGCAATTATTTGATCAACGAACAAATAAACAAGCCAATGCCTTATAAAAGCGAAAATCTTCATTTTTACCTATAATAAAATAATAAGTCATCTATAAACCGAAAGCATTTATTTTTTTAGAATTGCTTACATGATTTGTTGTGAAATGTGTTTTAGCACTAATGGTTATTAACGTTCCTATTTCTATTACAATTTCAATAACATACTGCTTGTGGCGAACTAATTTACATGCAATTGTGTATTAGGTGTGCGCACCTAGTATCAAATCAGTTCAAATATGACCAGAAGTATAAAACAAAGACAGAATGAAATTAACGTATACTCTCGTGCACATGAGCTTCGTGTATACTGGCGATTCAACCGTAGGAGGCAGTATTACGTCATTTACCCAGTATATATTTTGGTGAGGGATTTGGTAAAATAGGACGGTCCTATTGGACGTGGAAGAAAATAATTTTCTTTCTTTGTATTTTTCGTCCAGTTTGAATTGATGAGCGCATAATTTAAAAAAAATTAATTATTGATTTCTTAGATTACCAGAATCAGTTAAATGAACTTAATAGGAATTTCTTAAACTATTGACCGACTTATATAACAGTTAATTACTGTATGTTGCGGAGAACTAATATATATGCAAGTATGTATTAGGTGTTGCGAACCTAGTAACAAATTAGTTCAGTTATGACCAGAAGGATAAACCAAAGGCAACATAAACGGGAAGTATAATCTCATGCACATTCGTTTCGTGCTAGTGGCGACTCATCAGTAGAAGCCGGTATTACGCCCTTCACCCACTATATATTTTGGTTAAGAAAGTTGGATAATAGGACGGTACAATCTCCTAGACGAATGTGTAAACCTGCAATAGTGAAGCTAACATCATATAGTGTACGACAATGCGACTTCAACGCTAACTCACACTATATAATATATATACCGAGTCTGTAAAGGATACTAACACTATGGCTATTGTGTTAGTAACCGATACCAACATTATTGTACCAAAAAAGGACATGGTACTAACACTATGGTTTCCCAGTCGGGACATGGTACCAATATGATTGATATCAATTTATGCTATAGTTCACCGAAATTGAGAATTACAACAATTTCTGAACACCTGCTACTCCAGTAAATCCATACACCCTGGCCTTGATCGATATCAGTTATCATATTTCGCGGTAAGCATGACATCAATCAATTCAATATATAACAGTTAATTACTGTTTGTTGCGAAGAGCTAATATATATGAGAGTATGTATTAGGTTTTGCGAACCTAGTAACAAATTATTTCAGTTATGACCAGAAGGATAAACCAAAGACAGTATGAACGGAAAATATAATCTCATGCACATTCGTTTCGTGCTTACTGGCGGTTACTAACACAATAGCTATAGTGTTAGTATCCTTTACATACTCGGTATATATATCATATAGTGTGAGTTAGCGTTGAAGTCGCACTGTCGTAGACTATACGATGTTAGCTTCACTATTGCAGGTTTACACATTCGTCTAGGAGATTGTACCGTCCTACTATCCAACATTCTTGACCAAAATATATAGTGGGTGAAAGGCGTTGACCGACTTGTCTTATTTTAAATTCAGTTTTTCAGTTGATCTTACCTTGAAAAATTGGATAATTGGAATTTCAGCTATGAATCCGCATATGCTATTATTATATTTAGAAAAGGAAATTCATTATTCGTATCCTTTATTAAAGTAATTGCTAACACCGCCCGCGCAACCAATGTTCGTTTAATCATTATTACATTTTTCGTTGATGGATATCATAATTACTGATATGATAGACGTATTTCGGGCATGATGCCGTCTTCTACTGACGAAATCCCAGTAAATAAGTAACTCAGGTGATCATGAGGTAACACTTTACGCTCATTCTGATGTGTACATGTATCCTGTTACTATTTGAACTAACCTATTTATAGGTACACAAACCTAATGCCTGAAGCATATCTGCAAGTTTTTCACAAAAGCAAATATATAACAAGTATATGTTTTATTTTATCTTAATTGGTTATATATATCATAAACAAACTGTTTTGATGTTTAGCCTAGTTTCTCTTGTTAGTGCTAATGACAAAAAGCTTTGTGTATTAAATAATAAGTTTATTATTAAAACATTTTTAAACCATGGCTAAAAAGGCTACTTTTTCGGTACATCAAAAATCAAATTAAATATCGAATAAATTATGTAATAGAATTTCATAAACAAAAAATTCGGTTTAATGCATTCATTGTGCTACAACTGAAATGATGCACAATTGTACATGCAGTCACAATCATAAACAGACAAAAACACTTTAATTCTTGATATTCAAGGTATAAACCCAATTACATTTGTCTATTTATTAGCGGTAAAAGGATGTCTCAACTGACAGATTTCGTAAGAACAAGCTTATTTTCATTTGTGGCTTTGGAAAATGGGAGCAAATCCACACAATTTTGAATTTATTTTTTACAAATATAGTAAGCTAATGCAATTAATAAATTATAGATTGCGCAGGTGTTGGTAATAATTATTAAGATCAAGATTTAGAGTTTGATATCAACATCAATTTCATTGTATTTCATCAGCCACACAACACAGAAAAACTTCCTTCAGTCATACGTACTTACGCGTTTCGATCTTCCATGATCACCATCAAAATACAACGGTAAGCTGCAAAGCGAGAAACAAACAGCAATATATATATATATATATATATATATATATAATGAAAGAAAATTAGATCCTCGTTGGTCAGTTTGCCGTCGTTCTCTGATGATGTCCATGGAGGGTCGAGACGCGTCAATGCGTATGCTTCGTTATTCGTTATATACAATGAGATTGGTGCTTACTTAAAGCTCGCAAACTTTATTTAAATAATTATTGCTGCCAATCACGCAATAAATTATTGTTTAATTGTACTACCTTTATATATATATATATATATATATATATATATATATATATATATATATATATATATATATATAACCTTGTGAAATGCCAGATTTAGTAAAATTCATTGCAAAAACAAAAAAATAAATTTTATCAGATACAAGAAACATTTCTTTCGCATAATCTCCTCAATTATCTACTAATGAACATATCTTCATAAATAAATTGGAAAGCAAAACAAGATAGAAATATGTGAACATAGAGAGAGTGTAAAAAACGGAAACCAATCAATTGCGTGTGTCACATCCAGTTCAAGCTCAATGCCTGTACATGCTTCTTCTGCTTTGGTATTAAATCCGGCTGAAATTTGTTTATCCATTAGGTTGTATGTGGCTAGCTCCCTTTGTTTTGTGATGACACTACTTTGAATGCTACGGTCTGGTGAAAACATACTGGCATGAAAAGATTCAAATTAGTTATTTAAATGTATAAACAAAGGGAGCTAAGTTTCTACATACGAAGCGTTATGGATAAACAAATTGCAGCCGGATTTTATGTATAAGCAGAAGAAGCTTTATTCAAATCTTAGACAGAGCATGTTAATTTAGTAGATATTTATGAGATTATGGTGAAAGAAATGTTACTGTATCTGATAAATTTCTTTATATATATATAAATATATATATAGATATATATATATATATATATATATATATTAGCATTATATATATGTTAGATTACTAGGGGTGAGTTTCGAATTTCTAATTTTGATTTCATTTTATATGCATTGAATTTTGATTCGCGCTGGTCAGTTTGCCGTCGTATTCTGATGATAATCATGGAAGGTCGAAACGCGTCAGTACGTGTGACTGAAGGTAATTTGGCTACGTTGTTGGACTGGTTAAAAACAATGCGATTGGTGTTTACATCAAGCTCGCAGATTTGATTTAATTAAAATGTTTGGCTGTTGCGAAACGTCTTACTTTTTGCTAGATGTTATTAGGTCAGTAGACTATTAGATTGGTCTATTTAATGCTAGGCCAGATTTACCTATACAGCGGGCTAAGCAATTATTTCCGGTAAATAAAATATTCATTTTAGACTATTTAATTAGGGAGTGTTTATCCAGCACATTCACGTTAAGCCAGTGTCACTAAGACCAGAAGGTGTAATCTCATGTCGCCGGCATTTAGTGACGACTCATCGGCTGGAACCGGCACCAAACTCCGAACCCGCTGTATATTTGGTCAAGGCATGTAGGGTAGGTGAGTAGTGCAATCTGCTGTAAGTCTTTGTACCAAAGTGGTAGTGTGAACAATATAATATTAAGGCGTATGAAATGCAATTTCAAAGCCAACAAATCTACTTATGTGTATAAAGCCGCCAATGGATACCAACGCCACTATTTTGGAGTTAAGCTATTCTTCACATAAATTCTAAATGGCAAAAATGCTAAAGAGATGGTCCTTCAGCAAAGCGTCAAACTGTGATCTAGATCGACATCGGCTCTTACATCTGACAAGAAATTATGACATAAATTAATATGCCAAAATACAGCTTCATGTTCTTGGTTGTGTAGTGATTTCATATATATATATATATATATATATATATATATATATATATAAGGAATTTCTTAATTTGTTGTTATGAAGTGAAGCAATAGAGATTAAAGGAGAGTAAGACAAGAACAATTTGAATAAGGGAAGGACGTAATCTAATGCATGAATGCGCTTTGTGTTGTTGGCAGCATTCTTCGTCAAGTTTGCATTTTTGATTGACAACTTAATAGGCGA
The DNA here is from genome assembly GCA_029291075.1 of Eudiplozoon nipponicum. Lineage (NCBI taxonomy): Eukaryota > Metazoa > Platyhelminthes > Monogenea > Mazocraeidea > Diplozoidae > Eudiplozoon > Eudiplozoon nipponicum. Next base: position 4,528 of record JAQBSW010013665.1, on the reverse strand, counting down.
GTTTATTATTTTTCTAAAAGTAATTAGCATTTTGTCTTCTGTTAGGTTATACGTACAACGGAATTTAGTATAGTGTAATTAATTTGATTGATGACTGAATTCTACTGGTTAAAAAAGGAATTTATAGTTTACCTACAAAGTTGAGAAATGCAGAGCGGACGATTGGACGATGGCAAGCAACACGTGGAGAACGCATCGCCGATACGGTTATGCACCAACTTAATTTTATTGATCAACCGTTCCTTAGGGTGGAGTTTACCTGACATCGCTTGCCTACTGAAGTTCAAAATTTTCATTCCTCACACGTCATTATGGAGCCGAACCCACCTCACTTGTGGTAGTGATATTGAATTAAAAATTCTATGGCACGATTATAACACATTTCAGTTGTCAAGTGGCATGGTGCTTGTTTTATAATGAGAGGTCGGTGGTAGTCATTTGGAAATTGAACTCTAATACGAAAGCACATGTCATACATCCTAAGGAAAGACTAATCAAATGAACATAAATTAGCCTATAACCGAAAAACGAGTGAGGTGTGCGGCTTGGGTAATGTAGTGAATTCACGCAAGCCTCCGACACAAATGTTGCCTGACTCGAGGCCCGGTCATGGATAGTCTGGAAAGTACTTTGTTGATGTTCAATAAAAACGAAACCGGTCTACTTGACAGTCTGAGTTTGATATCGTATGCAATCATTAATTTATACATGTGTGGAGGTCAATTAACTTATAGGACTTTAATTAACTCCCCAAATAAAAATAAATCAATTTTTATTTTTGGAAATTTGATGTTACCGCTGGTTTCATAAACAAAGTTATATTTATTTACTATTGCATTTTTTGACAATTTTATTTGTTTATATCGTCAGAAATTATGAATTGTCTTTTTGATATTCTGAGTTGCGTGGTCCGTAAGCTAAATGTTTCTGGTTGAGACCTACCTTGCTTCCTGAAAGACATTAAACTAGGCAATATTTTGGCAATAAATTATTGCAATTGACCACAAATTATTATTCTTATTGATATTACGGGAAGGATATCAAATTTGACTCAGGTAATATTTTTGGATTTTCTAATGCCGCGTTTTGCGTACGCGGGTAGTAGCTTTGCACGGACAGTTTCACAAAGATCCGATTGATCACAATTTCAAATTTTGTTTTTGTCCTCGATCGGGCTGTGTTTGTGTTCGTCATAATGGCAATGCGGTTCTATCACATCTTTGTTTACTGGCAACGTTTCGGAAAGTGAATCCCGTTTCCATGTTCAGGCCAATTTGTCTACTTATATCCACAGCACAAGACTCAGAATAGCAGATTTAAGCAAATGTGGTAACCTCGTTCCAAAACCGTTCTATTTATATATTTAAAAAAATTTTTTGATTCAACACTGGTGTTTAAACATAGAATTTGTCTCAGTAATCCAAACTCAATATATAACTATTTGTAATTAGCAGACCAATCCTTACCTCAGCTATCTCAAATTCCCGGCATACATAATCTCATCTCGTGTGCAGAATTTGTAGGGGAGAGAGAAAGTATCGAACCTTTTTTTGTTGGTATAACTGTACTGCTAATATGTCACGGTAATCAAAATTCAAAACTGATAAACCAAAAACCTTGACTGTCAAATACTGTATTTTATTTAAAGCCGGAAACTCTAATTTATACAATGGTGTATGAGGCACTCCGAAGACACATTTCAAAATATATTTTTGGATATTCTGTTTTCAAGGTTTCCACTTCTAGAAAGACACACTGTGGCAATCAGTGAGAGGGTGAACATATGCATTTTGTTATGTATATATATATATATATATATATATATATCTTAATTTAACATAATGATAAGAGCAATAAGTGTGATGATACAGAGAAGTTGACTGAAGGAGTTAAGAAATTAAGCTTGAGAGAAAGTACTGAGAAATTTAATTGTTCTAAATTTGGTGATAATTCCGCCCATAATGGATATCCGAAGGTGGCGTCTCAGGGGCTCTCCTATGACAGTGACCGAAGGCTTCTACACAGGCAACGTAAATATCAATATAAGTATATATATATATATATATATATATATATATATATATATAATTAAATTCTATTATGAGTCGTTTATTTGCACTATGATGCATATTTAATAGAAGAATTTAATAAGGAATTTGAAATTATTGTTTAAAGACGTAGGTCAATTTGCAGTTTTTGTTTTTATCTAAATGTTAACTTCGTCAACTTTAAAACGTATTTTAATAATAATATGTTCATGTGTCAGAAATTTAGCTGAAAAATATATATTAATGCATAAATATTCACGTGAAAGTGAAAACCTCTCGCTTACTTCATTTCTGCTGCTGGATTAATCTCCACTGTGTTAATAGTTTTGGTAAAATAGAGTTTTAATATAGTTGCTTGACAAATACCCCTTTTCTTTAATTTTCGATTTTTTTGCTTTCTATGCACAACTAACGCGTGACTGTGTAAATTGGCGTTTTTTATTTAAGGTACGATAATGTTTGAGGCTAAAGTATGCATTGAAAATATGTTTTATAACATTTGCTCACATACAACCAATAACTATATGTTCGTTACTGAAAGTGTGTGCTCTGATTCTTTTGTGCATCAAGTACAGTATCAAAATTGACATCTAAATCAATTCTTTAAATTAAGTTTTCAAGCTTGAATTAGACACCAAGCTCGCAAACTTGATTTTAAAATTTTTTACCACAACCCGCGCAATCAATGATTGTTTAATTGTATTACATATACATATGTGGCGCAAGATGTAAAAAATAAATGTTCGTGACTGTATAGATATTGTGCAGCCGATATTTCCAGTCACGTACAATGTAAGCAAGACTACTAGAGGTGAGAGCCGCATTTCTAATGATGCTTTCCATATATATTCATTGCGGTCTTATCCTCGCTAGATAGTTTGCTGTCGTGCTCTGATGATGAACATGTAAGGTCGAAACTGGCCAGTACGTGTGACTGACGTTAGTTTTGCTATGTTTAAATCAAGTTTGCGAGCTTGAAGTAAACACCAATCCTATTGTATTTAACCAGTCGTCGAACAACATGACAAAACTACCGCCAGTCGCAACGCACTGACGCATTTCGACCTTCCATGATCATCATCCAGAGTACGACAGCAGACGGCTAAGGATCGAACCACATTGCATATATATAAACAAATTAGATATACGGCTTTCGCCTCTTGTAGTCTTGCATACATTGATCTCTGATGATAGACATGGAAGGTTGAAACTGCGACATCAGCATGTTACGACGGCAATAATTACTACGGTATTCGACGACTGGTCATCTAAAAGGATTTGTAGCGAAACTCGCAAACCTGACTATAATTTTACCTACCCGCACCAATCCATGATTGCTTAATTATATTACCTATATATATATATATATATATATATATATATATATATATATATGGTGGAAGCTGCATAAAGCTAATGTTTGTGACGGCATAGAAATTGTGCAGCCGAAATTTCCTGTCAAGTACAATGTTTGCGTGTCTACTAGAAATTAGATCCGCAGATCTTATTTTGCTTTCCATATATATGCAATGCGGTTTGATCCACGCTATTCAGTTTTCCGTCGTGCTTTGTTATGGATTGCGATCCTGATATAAACATCTGGCCCATTAAGTACATATATTTGTCAGTATAAACTAAGAATTTTATATTGTAAAAAAGGAAATTCATCCAGAAGACCGGTTTTGTCCTTATTGGGAACTCATCATGTACTGCCCAGAATTTGCTGCGAAAATGGCTCGTACATTGACATTTTTGGTTCGGAATCCGGTACTTTAACCCCTGAGCCACTCTGCAACACATTACGCACAATTATCATTTATATACTAACTAATGTATCTCTGTTAGTTTTTTCTCCTTTAGGTGGTGCTCATATGGCATCCATTTAGATCCAAAATTCCAACTAACCATCCCCAATCTGTCATTACTGAACAGACATCACATTGGATGAGGACGTGGTATTGAAATGAACATTTATATAATTAAACGAACATTGGTTGCGTGGCCAGTGATAACAGTTACTAAAATTAAGTTTCCGATCTTGGTATAAACAAGTGACCCATTAAGTACATCTATTTGTCAGTATAAAATATGAATTGAATAGTCTAGAAAAAGCGATTCATCCAGTAGACTAGTTTTATCCTTATTGTGAACTCATCTCGTACTGACAAGAATTTTCCACGAATAGAGCTCAAATCTGGGCATGTTTGCTTCGGAATCTGATGATCTAACAGCTGAGCCACCCTGCTGCACACTACACACAATTTTCAGTTACATACTAACTAATGTAACTCGGTTAGTTTTTTTCTCCTTTAGGTGGAGCTCTATTCACTGAGCCACCCTGCAGCACACAACGGTAGTTTTGCTCAGTTGTTCGACAACTGGTTAAATACAGTAGGATTGGTGTTAACTTCATGCTCGCAAACTTGGGTTAAAGAATTGTTACTACCATTCGCGCAATCAAAGATTGTTTAATTGTATTA
>JAQBSW010013664.1:0-13378 GCA_029291075.1 Eudiplozoon nipponicum | reverse complement strand
GGTGTCTGTTCGGTAATGACAGATTGGGCATGGTTAGTTGGAACTTTGGGTCTAAATGGATGCCATATATGAGCTCCACCTAAAGGAAAAATTGACTAACCAAGTTACATTAGTTAGTATATAACTGAAAATTGTGTGTAGTGTAGTGTGCGGCAGGATAGCTCAGAGGTAAGAGCGCCAGATTCCGAAGCAGACGTGCCCAGGTTCGTATCCTGTCCGCGGCAAATTCTGGCCAGTACCTGATGAGTTCCCAATAAGGTCGAAACCGGTCTACTGGATGTATTGCCTTTTCTACACTATAAAATTCTTAGATTATACTGACATATGTAAGTAATTAATGGGTGAGGTGTTTATATCAAGACCGCAACCTTGATTATAATAATTGTTATCGCCACCCGCGCAACCAATGTTCGTTTAATTATATAAATGTTCATTTCAATACCATTTCCCCATGTAATGTGGTCTGTTCAGTAATGACAGATTGGGCATGGTTAGTTGGAACTTTGGGTCTAAATGGATGCCATATGACCTCCACCTAAAGAAAAAATTGACTAACCAAGTTACATTAGTTAGTATATAACTGAAAATTGTGTGTAGTGTAGTGTACGGCAGGATAGCTCAGTGGTTAGAGCACCAGATTCCGAAGCAGACGTGCCCAGGTTCGTATCCTGTCCGCAGCAAATTCTGGCCAATACTTGATGAGTTCCCAATAAGGACGAAACCGGTCTACTGGATGAATTGCCTTTTCTACACTATACAATTCTTAGTTTATACTGACATATATAAGTAATTAATGGGTCAGGTGTTTATATCAAGACCGCAACCTTGATTATAATAATTATTATCACCGCCCGCGCAATCAATGTTCGTTTAATTATATAAATGTTCATTTCAATACCACTTCCCCATATAATGTGGTGTCTGTTCAGTAATGACAGATTGGGCATGGTTAGTTGGAACTTTGTGTCTAAATGGATGTCATATGAGCTCCACCTAAAGGAAAAATTGACTAACCAAGTTACATTAGTTAGTATATAACTGAAAATTGTGTGTAGTGCAGTGTGCGGCAGGATAGCTCAGTTGTTAGAGCACCAGATTCCGAAGCAGTCGTGCCCAGTTTCGTATCCTGTCCGCGGCAAATTCTGGCCAGTACTTGATGAGTTCCCAATAAGGACGAAACCGGTCTACTGGATGAATTGCCTTTCTACACTATACAATTCTTAGTTTATACTGACATATGTAAGTAATTAATGGGTCAGGTGTTTATATCAAGACCGCAACCTTGATTATAATAATTGTTATCACCACCCGCGTAACCAATGTTCGTTTAATTATATAATGTTCATTTCAATACCACTTCCCCATGTAATGTGGTGTCTGTTCAGTAATGACAGATTGGGCATGGTTAGTTGGAACTTTGGTTCTAAATGGATGCCATATGAGCTCCACCTAAAGGAAAAATTGACTAACCAAAATACATTAGTTAGTATATAACTGAAAATTGTGTGTAGTGTAGTGTGCGGCAGGATGACTCAGTGGTTAGAGCACCAGATTCCGAAGCAGACGTGCCCAGGTTCGTATCCTGTCCGCGGCAAATTCTGGCCAGTACTTGATGAGTTCCCAATAAGGACCAAACCGGTCTACTGGATGAATTGCCTTTTCTACACTATACAATTCTTAGTTTATGCTGACATATGTAAGTAATTAATGGGTCAGGTGTTTATATCAAGACCGCAACCTTGATTATAATAATTGTTATCACCACCCGCACAACCAATGTTCGTTTAATAGTTTACTTGTGTTTATTTGTGGCATTTTATTGAATGTTTAGATGAAATTTATTTCATCTATAGACAACTGCAGGCAGCTAGTTAATAGCTTCTTATAACCTTTTTCATGTGCAAAAAGAAAAGAAACTTTATCAAATACAGAAACGTTTCTTTCTCATATTCTTTACAAGTATCTTCAGATGAATATCTGTTTATATATATATATATATTTATATATATATATATATATATAAATTGATAGGTCAAACAAAATAGAAAAATGGAAACATGGAGAGAATGTGATTTCTGGCAACAAGCAATCAAATGTTTGCATCACATCCATTTTAATGATATGGTACGATCACGCATCTTTTGCTTGTATATTGAAAGGTTACAATTAATTGTATTAAGGCTCGAATTCCAAAATAATATATAACTTCTCTCTATTATTAACTAATTAATGCAAATTCTATCATCAGATAGAAGTTTCGCTAAAGTAAATCGAGGAAGACAACTAATTCATGGGACATACCTAAAACATCGGGAATTTATTAGTATTTATGTCATGCTAGATTTCAAGTAGAGCTACAGATTTGCTTTTAGATTTTAGGTGGTAGAAATATTTCAGTTGAAACGTGTTTTTACCTATCACATCTTTTACGAAATTTGAATGAGAAAGGTTTTATAATATTACGTTCATTGACATAAATAAGCAAAGTTCAAATTAGAATCGGCTAGGAAAGGCAGGTTAAAATCTCCCAGAACCATATAAAATGCTTGACAGCTATGTAAAACTTAGTTTTCTTAGGCCTTCTGGTAGTTCAAATAGCTGCGACGAAGTTGCTTATGAACAAGGAATTCATGAAATATTAGGTAACTTTAAATGAAATCCTTGTTTAATTGTACATTAAAACATAAAACAATCTCCATTATCGCTTTCAAAATTTGAACATAAATTTGCCTTCTAGAGGAAATATATATGTGAGGCATCTTTAAATATTAGTCGTTTAAGCAATCGTTAAATTATCGATACGTCTAATGCATACTAAATATCTTGAACTATTAGCATGTTAAATGTCGCATTAATTGTTAAATCATTATTTAATATACAATTGCAGAAAAAAGTATATACATCACATTAGGTTTTGTCCAGTAATTTTTAGAAATCCACAAAGAGTTGAAATAATTTTTGATTAACCTTATTTAACTTTTAATTATTGCCTTATAAAATATATTTTTTGAGAATTACGTTTGATTTTGATTTAGAAATTATATTTTTGTTTAATGACATTGTATCTATTTCATGTGCATGTCCGGCCGATAAAGCGCGTCTATGGATGGTCTGAATTTGTAACCAAAAATTTTGATTAGTAGATTTTCAAATATATTTAGTTCGTGTATTGGTGACGCTTTTAAAACGAATGACATTGTCACCACATTTATGTCAAATATAAAGGGAATACATTTTGTTAGTAAGACATAAATTTGATCTAAATGTCTTGCACAAGAAAACAGTTTTATGCAAGTCTGTGGAAAATTGGGTTAAACTGATGTAATGAATTCAGAGAAAACGCTTCACTTCGTCGTGTTTTAAAGTGATTGTTTTTTTTATTTTTCCTTAAGGAGCTATTAAATATGTTTTCAGGTTCAAAAGTTTAGAAGCAAAGTTAAAAACAAACCGCGTGAATATTTTCATTTTTCGGAGACATTTTACTCGATATTATTTGTTAGGCAGACTTAACTAGACTAGGTTCTTTATTTTCATTTGGAATGTTTTATTTGACCAGAAGGAGAATTTATGAGCAGAAAACCCTGCAGTAAAATATTGAAACAAACTTTTATATTCCCTCTGTTTTTAGGTGAATATATATATATAGTCTTACTTTTCATTAATTCATTAAAGCAACATGCATTTCTGTCAATTTATACTACCGTGTAAATCCAAAAAGGAAATGATTTAAATCCACGCTATTTGCAACTTGAATATGGTAGCTAAGGATTTCGATTCAAATCTACGAATGATGGGTTTTGCATTGTGATTTCAGTTTAATTTGATTTAGTATATGCCATAAGGTGTATGCTATGAACGAAGTAGTGCAATCATTATTTTTTTCAGTACAAGAAATTCCTCCAAACGATAATGAGCTAAATTTTGTTATCCTAAATTTTACTTTCGCAATGACTTACGACAAATAAACTCAAATAACTTGAAAACAACTGTACTAATTTAGAGTTAAAATCAGTCATTATGCACGATGTTATGGAAATTAATTAACTTCATTTACTGAGGGAAATTTGAATGAAAGATATAGCATAATGCCGAAATGAAATATACTTTTTACTTCCAACTATCAACCAAGGAAAAAACTAAAAATCCAAAATATGTAACTTAATTTTAAGAACTAAAAATAATATTAGAACTATACTGAAACAAACACTCAACTTAAGCATTAAATTATTAAACCCAAAAGTAAGATTAAAACATTTTAACACTTCAGGTTTATGTGAAATGCCAAGCAAAGTACGTAATCTGATTTATGTTGGGGAAATTTTGCGCATAATTAAATTAAGGAGAAGATAAAATGAAACAGCTCTTAAATATTGTCACAACCAGAGATCTGACCTAGTGAAAATTCACAGAAATCTGGCCGCAAGGGTGATTAGGAAGGCTGCAAACACAACTACGATTGTGCCAGAAATAAATTGACCAGGTTATTATTAGAGTCAATTGAAATAAAATCGAGGAATAAATATACAAATGTTTTAGGTGTTGAAAAATCGTTAAGCTCAATATTCAATGAGGCATTAAAATTTAGCAGCAAAAAAATCCGATGAATAAAAGAAATTAAATTTTTATAGTGAGAGATTAAATGTGTGATAATTCAACAAATATATTAAATATTATAGTTTCAATTTCGTGTGTTTACTCAATTTGCTCTCTAGATGATAGGGCTTCATTTAGCCTGTATTCCATTTTAAGTAATGCCTCATTATTATTATGAAATTGTATATTTATACATGGCCCTTTTTCGCAATTGATTTAACAATCCTTTCGCTTCTTCGCATTTTCTAGCTGTATCCTCTAAATTTTCTTTGATATTTCGACGTACGTTTGAATTCGGATAAGTTTCAGGTTTTCCATTTAATTCACGGATAACAGGTTCTACATAATCTCGTATCTGTTTCCAATTAGTAAAACAACATGAACAACCTTTCTTATCTAATAAGTCAAATTTAATTTATCCATCGATTAACATGTTTTTACGTTGATGTGAGTCTAGTTATGCAATAATAAAACCATTTACTGCCTCGAAAAATCAACTTAACAATTTAGTAGAACTGCCTCAGCTTCTCTATGACATTTCATTGTTAGACAAGCATTAACTAGGAAAATCCAGGTGGATGCAAAGAGAATTTGGATATTTTTGGATTAAATTTTAACATGAGTTACATTTTTAAAAATGACTCGTCTAAATCTGATATATCAATGGACATAATAAAAGCATATCCTTAATACTCCTTGTAAACTGTTGCAAGTTGCGATACATAAATATAAACTTCGAAGTATATAGCAGCACAGACAAACACACACACACACACAAACATATATATATGAAAACCCAACAGTTATTCCATGGAATAACATTTACTAATAAATCTTATTTCTACCAGTATCTACAGCCATTATTCTGGATTCGTTAATATATTCGTTCATCCAATCCCAACTGTACATTTTTCGTAACCCATCCCCTCTTCGCTATATCTGTCTTTGTTTTGCCCAAATCAGACACTCCTTTTGCGTAACGTCATGTGGTGTGTCGTCGCTTTCATTGTAAGTTCGTCCGTAATCGACGGATGTGTCGTATTTTGCGGAATGTCAGCCATTTTTAAGGCCTGTCAGTTATGTCTTTGTTCCAGTCCCATTTAATTTCCTTTTGAATTACTTTGTGCACATTTAAGCAGGAGTTCAACTTAGTAATTGCAACAGCTTCAAAAGCCAGAAGCATTTTTTCTGTTTTTGCCTTGTACAGAACTGAAAAATTGTTACTACTAACAACTTGACCTGTGAGTAGTCCATGTTCGCAAATTGCTGATTTTTGTGCAGGAGCTGCACCCTTCTTTAATAGTTTTTGAGGGAGATGGTGATTTATTCTAGTTTCAAACCTCTTTTTTGATCTGCCAATGCACTAAGCGTTGCAGGTACATTACAAAAAATTCAGCAATTTGCGAACATGGACTACTCACAGATCATGCTGTTAGTAGTAACAATTTTTCAGTTTTCTACAAGGCAAAAAATGGAAAAAATACTTCTGGCTTTTGAAGCTATTGCAATTAATAAGCTGTAGATACTGGTAGAAATAAGATTTATTAATAAATGTTATTCCATGGAATAAGTGTTGCGTATTCATAATAAATTTAAAATATATATATATATATATATATATTATATATATATATATATATATATATATATATATATATATATATATATATATATATATATATAGGGTTATATGGATGTATTAGCACATGTGTATTTATTAAAGGAAAACAAGTATTGATAAATAATAAGTTGTAGTTATTTTTATTAGAAGATAAGGTGCGCAAGAATAGAGTTACTTTTACGTTGTTTTCTTGCGCGTTTCCTGTTACCTTTTGTGCGACCATTGAACGAGGTTTAGGATGACTACGAGACGGAGTAGTCTAAACGGTAGAACTACGTAATGAATTTTCAAAGGTAGATGAAGGAAAATAAATTCAAAATCCGAAGAAAATGTATTGACAAAGGATGCTTCGTCGTTCAAAGGAAAATTAGAATAGAAATTTATTGTTTCAATCACCAAACTCTTAATTATCCAGGTATGCGGTTAATTAGCAGTTTTCGAATAAGTTAATTGGGTAGAGAGTTCCAACGCCTAAAGTTTTTCTTAATGCTAGTGGACGGCGGTGCACGTTCTCTACTATTGCTTATTTAAAAGAGACTGTGGAATTTGTGTGATAACAAATCTTTAGCTAACGCCTTAAATTCAATAATTTCCAATAAAAATGAGACTAAGGTTCCCTAGGTTTACTTCTTTTGGAATAGTAAAACAAATTGACACATTGTGATATTTAAAGGTTTCTTATTCAGCTCCAATGGAAGACCACTAGTTCCTTTCTTCGCTGAAACGAGAGGTCTTGCAGAATTCGCAGGAATTTGCAGTATTTTCACGCCAATTTCAAAAAATCTCTACTTGTGCTGAAAAACTGCTTTCTGAATTTCGTGTATGCTCTCGGAATATTAGGTTAAAAAATTGAAACGAATAAAACTTCAAACCTGGATTGTTGCAGTCCGTGTTGAATGTTTAGATCGTTTTTTAAATTGCATAGATCTGTCATTCACCGGATAGGACCGGTGTAATATTCACATTTCAGCATTTGGTACCCCATGAAAACGGAACAAGTCTATTTAACAGATTTAACAGACCGACAGACTAATTTGTATTTTTGATAAAGTAAAAATACAAATTTGATATTTTTTTCGGAAAATTTCTATCCCGATATGTTTCATTACTTATTTTGAATATATATTTTGAAATATATTTTGAACGTGTTCCAATTCAATGCGCACCAGTTATATATTTAGATGTGAGAAAAATGCAATGAAGTAGCGCAACAAAACAAACGAAATCTACTTTCTGAATAGTCCTTGCCTATTTAAAAAAAAAATAAAATAGCTGATGATTATATCCACAAACAAGTGATAGTGACAGTGACAGTTAATTTGAATCGTATTACAATTTACTCATAAAGTGTAAGTTGAATTGTACCTAAACAAATCTTAAATTTCCGTAGATTCACTAACGACGTGAACTAACAGTTTTCGATGAGAAAACACACTTGATGTCACCAAACAGAGCATTGTGATGTGAAAAACATTTCAAACTGATGGGTTTACTCTGAATAGACAAGACATTGGCAAATTTCTTAATATGCCGCAATCTTTTCGAATTGCTGATAAATTGACTGATGCATAATAATCACATCATTCTTTTTGCGTACATTTTAGAAGATTAAGCGGCAAATCTGTTTACTTAGCCAACCTCTTGACTGAAAGTGGTTTCTAAATATGAATATATAATCAATACACTGATTATATTTATGTGGAAAACAGAATCAATTTAAAATTAGGTCAGTGGCAGAAATAACACGGTTTCATGGTTTAGTTACCTGTGCTTAAATACTATTCGATTTTGTTAACGTTCGCAAGAAGAGAACAAAGTTAAGGTTTTCAAGAAATCAATACTTTAGCCAAACCAACGGTTAGTATGAGCAGTGGTCAATTTCGCGATGACATATTAGTCAAAGAGTAACTACTTAACACATTGCAAGTATGCATTAGTTGTTGTGAACCTAGGAACAAATTAGTTCGGTTGTGACCAGAAGGATAAATCAAAGGCAGCATGAACGGAAAGTATAATCTCATGCACATTCGTTTCGTGCTTACTGGCGACTAATCAGTAGGAGCCGGTATTACGCCCTTTAACCACTATATATTTTGATCAAGAATGTGGGATAATAGGACGGTACCATCTCCAAGACGAATGTGTAAATCTGCAATAGTGAAGCTAACATCATATAGTCTACGACAATGCGATTCCAACGCTAACTCACACCATATAATATATATACCGAGTCTGTAAAGGATACTAACACTATGGCTATTGTGTTAGTAACCGATACCAACATTATTGTACCGAAAAGGTACATGGAACTAACACTATGGTTTCCGAGTCGGAATATGGTACCTAATACATACTTGCATATATATTAGTTCTCCGCAACAAACAGTATTCACTTAACACATTTGTATGGCATTATTTAAATTTAGATTTTTAACATGGAAAAATCATTTAGTACCTTAGCACAATCAGTGTAAGAATAAATTAATTGATGCGTTATAAACTTAAATTCGTGTTTTAATCACGTTCAATATAATATGCAATTTAAAAGAAACATGTTGCGCGACAGGGAATAGATCATTTACCTGATTATCGGGTTGCGATCCGATTTGTTTGCATCCGCTGTCTTTCTGATTTTTCTTCTACATTTTCGATTACCAGATACGGTTATCTTTTTCAATGAAAAGCTCAACATAATAAGTTGACAATCAATATGTCAAGTGGAAATATTAGTTTAAACTGCCCCATTTATACTTGTTGTTAGATCTAACAACAAGTACAAATGGGGCAGTTTAAATTAATTATATGCAATTTATTGGACTGAAGTGACGACGATTAAAATACTACACCATCCTTATCCAAAATAATTAGCAGCTTCGCTACATATAGAGAAGCCTTTCAATAAATAAAATCATTACTTGTGTTGCCGTGATTTCATTGATTTTCGAGGCATGTGGGACTTGTAGGCAAGGGAAATGCCCTCGAGTTATGCATATTAATATCATAATTGTAATTCCATCGCTATTAAATAAATCAAATGTGCCAACAAGATATAAAAAGAAAACCCAATTTTAACTCGTGGAAAAACGTTGAAGCTATTCTATTTTTAAAACTTATTGCGGAAGAAGTTGATGTTTAATTATTTGCTTAGTATGTTTATTTTGAAATAAATTACATGTAAACAACAATCAAATTCAGACCGACGTTGATACTTGGATAAGCCATACAGATGATTTTCGTAAGTTAGTGTTGTCGGGCTCGGTCAATAACGGTATCTTCAGACGCCCTCACTTGGTTGCTGGCAACAACTAATTGAACGTCTCATTTTTCTGCTTGGTCAAACTTATAAAACGCATTAGGGCAAACATAGTTGTACTTTTCTTTGGTCGGTTATAATAAATGGACTTAGTCCAAAAAGATACCCTCTTTACGTGTTGTAACCACCAACACGGTAACTTAACAAGTTTTTAAATATAAGCAGTATTACTCTGCGCTATAAAAGTTACCAATACGGCAGCTTTAAGTTTTTTAGCTGAATATATAATATGCGATTAAAATCTACTAAAGGTTTATTCTAAGTATTAAAATTTGCCTCCAGATAATTGGATCCATAGACGGAAAATTGCAGTACAATTTTTTTCCTGTATAAACAAACTTTTGCTTGAAAAAATAACTCACCTTCGAAATTAAGCAAAATTTTTAAGAACATATTTATTGATTTTGCAAAATAATAAAAAACAAAAATTAAATAAGGCAGTTTTATTTAAACTTCTTTTTTATGAATATAATATTTCACAATAAAGACTGTGATCTTTAAAATCTAAAAAGATTTTATGATTGAAGTTTAAATGACATAGCATATTATCACACGTATTTGTTAACTATAGTGCAATTTATATTAACTATAAACTGCCATTGCAATTTCATAGACTAGAAAACCTGTAAAAAATCCTAGACTAAAGTAGAGGATTTTAAAAATGTGTGATTGATTTTAAATTTGATATTTTAGTGTACTAGCTGTCTCATTGCCGAATCTTGGTGAAATGTCCTGATGATAGACCGGCAATATTGCAAGACAAACAATACCATTTATAGTAGATAGAATTAAGTAAATAATCATTTGTATTAAGTCTAATTTCGCAGACAGATCTCGATAGGGATATTGAACTTGAACAAGCGCATCGGGTAAAGACGATCTACTGCCCCGATTATGCGATGTGGATCTATATGACCAATGCTTGTTGGGCTGATTTATTGACGCTCTTCCAGAATGCCGTGATAGGCAATCATTGTAGTGTTTGTAATCTTCGTAAGACATCGAACCAACCCTAGAAACAAAACGAGACTCGCATCTACTTGACCGTTTTCGGTATTTCAATTCATTGTCAAAAATCTTTCTTTCAATGTCGTCTTGTGATTGGTTCGCCTCGGCCATAAAAACATCGCTATCCTCTTCGTATAAAAATTTATCTTTCGATATGCCCGAACGGTGATAGGCTTCAGGCCGAGCAGTGTAATGACTAGCGGCATTTGCTGCGGCAATTGCGGCAGCAACAGTGGAAAATATCATTTGGCGTGTCGAGAAACTCTCATCCTGTTTATTATCTTTTTCTGTATATCCCGAAATGTCTGTGCTTATTTTCTGGCCCTGTTCATGGTTACGTTTAAATGAATTGCGCCTGTTTTTACCCTTAACAGTGCTCCTCGACTTTTGAAATTCATCTAAGTTCTGTTGTTTTTGGTTCTGCTGCTCCTGCTGATTAACCTCCTCTTGAAATGCCAATTTCACAGCTTCAGCGCATTTTGTGCTGCATTTATAACAGCAAGCTCCATTTTGACAAGCTAACACACCTTGATCCGGAATGTTGCACGTTCGTGTGGGATCTGAGCTCTACATTAATAAACATTGTAGTAGAAAAGTGCGGTATGTATAGAATGTTTAATTCATATAATTTACGAAAGACGTAGTATTAACATTGAGAAAACTAAAGCAACGAAATTTAGGAATTATCATTGAAATTCTACGTCATATTTACCTACATTAAATTGTAACATTTCTTTTGAGTAAGAACATAATTTTCTTCATTAAACGTTTGAATTTTTAAAAATATATTACAGTTAATTTTGTACGATTTTTATTTATATCAAATTACATTTTGTTCTGCCTAAAACATAATCGATTGGTTTCATCATAATTGGCCTATAACCAAAAAGAATATTTACAGTAAATTTATTATCACATGAATTCTTTTCATTTTCGGAGGTAAAATGGTAGAAAATAGGACAAAATTCGATTAAAGCGGTATGATATGCATGAAATTCAATTATTTATCATGAAAATTGTCCAAGAATGTTTAAATCAATTTTAACTAACAAAAATAAGGCATCATGCGAAGTTGTATACAACCGCTTCAGAGTTGGTTTTCAATAACGAGACAAATGTATACATACATTTTAATTGGAATGAATAATTAGTTTGATTTACAAGCAATGTACTAGCATTTCCACAGTTGGAATTTGTAAAATGCGTTGCAAATTATTCTTCCTTTCGTAAAAAGCAATTATATATATGCATATATATCTATATATATTCTCAGTGGAAGCTAAGCCTTATTAATATCTATTATACCCTATCAGTGTGATAAAACAGTGGAGAATTTTATCAGGTACAAGATATATTTTCATATTTTTTCCGAGTTTCTACAATTGAATATATTTTATAAATAAATAAATATATATATATATATATATATATATATATATATATATATATATATATATATATTAAATAATCAAAAACAAGAGAATTTAAGTACAGGGCGAGTTTGAATTAAGGGAACAACCACAAAATCGCAAGAGTTGAATTTGAACTGGAGGTGATATTTCCAATTGAATGGTTATTCTATTATTTCACATTTATTCTCTCAATACTTACATTTTCTGTTTAGTTGGACTTTCAATATATATATATATATATATATATATATATATATATATATATATAAAGATCTGTTCATTTGCAGATACTTGAGTAGAATATGAGAAAGAAACAGTTCTTGTATTTCATAACATTTCTCTTTCTTTTGCGCTTGGAATGGGTACTATCAATAGATTTATATTTTTTCGAAAATTAAAATAAAATACTATGATTTTTAAATATACGTATGTTATCATATTGATAAAATGACGTATAGTCTATGAAGCTAGATGGGTGATGGGTAATTTGAACTTTAGTTCAAAAGCGACAGCAATAGATACAAAAAGAAGAATGGATTGGGAGAATAGCACTAATTTTGTGTATCAATTAAAATTCAGTGAAGTGTGCCACTTTGGTGACACAAGGGATGAGTCGCAAACAATTGATGCGAATGTGTTCTGATACGAGATCTGAATAGAGCAATTCTGTAATCTACTTGATCAGAGCCTCACAAGACGCAGTTTTTCTACTTGATGAATTTTATTTGCTATGTCTAGCAATGTTTACTTCTTACCGACGGTATACATTGTGTCACCGCAAACTAAACATAGAATAAGCTTGCGAATGAAAATTGTTTATTAGATCATTTTCACCCTAGCTAGGCACACGCCAGTAAAAGCTAGACATGTTACTGCTAGAGATAAAAAGGGTAGTAATTGATCTAGAGTGAAGTAAATTATCACTTAAGCTATGGCAACATCGAATAGCAGTCCAGTCTCCGTTGTATTTCGACCATTGATATTTGTGTATCATTGTTTATGGGGTATATTTTAAACTTGCGGGATCAACTCTGTCATTATTAAAAAAAATAACAAGCCACCCACGAAGCTATATTGAAAGAAACTGTTATAACATGATTTCATTATAGATGTATAATGAACATATTTTTTGTACGTTTGTGTTTGTTTAAAATTTACCTGAATTATTTTATAAATTCTGAGCTGAACTTAAATTTTGCTGTATTCGTAAAATACAAAAAGTAAAGCGAAAATCCAATATAATATATTTGAAATAAATACTATTCACTTTTAATTATTTCATAAATTATACTTTAAATGAAGGCTTGTAATAAGTGCAATATATATATTTATATAACGAATAAATCATAATTGCTTTCATCTGTTTGTCTGACACGTAATTTTTAAAACAAAAAGGATTGATTAAAATAAAACAATGCTGGAAAATTATCG
>JAQBSW010013663.1:0-13380 GCA_029291075.1 Eudiplozoon nipponicum | reverse complement strand
GTTTAATGGCTTAATATGGATTTAATAGTGCATATCCTTAGTTCAATCTTGCCGATATATTTAGATTAAGTTTAGCTTCAGTAAATCTTAGGCTACAAATTGTACATACACGGTTTTCTAAAGTATGAGCAAAATTTTATGATCCGTTTTGTGATTAACACAGGATGGTTCCCAATTCATCTTTTTAGTGAGAATATTTAGAAACATTTTTTCTTTGAAATGAATCAAATTTCGTTAAGATTACATTGCATATTTTATTGACGCTTCAATCCGGATTTGGGGTGTGAGATTAATTTAATATGTGTGCTTGTATTATTTGTTTTTCTTGTTGTGTATATAATTACATTATATATAAGGTGTTGCGCATCTAGTAACAAATTAGTACAATTATGACCAGAAGGATAAACCAAAGACAGCATGAATGAAAGGTATAAGGAGATAGTACCGTCCTATTTTACCATATACCTCACTCAAATATATTGTGGGTAAAGGGCGTAATACGAACTCCCACTGATGAATCGCCATTAAGCTCGAAACTAATGTGCACGAGATGAAACTTTCCGTTCATGTTGTCCTTTTTATCCTTCCGGTCATAATTGAACTAATTTGTTACTAGGTTTGCAACACCTAATAATTCTCCGCAACAAACAGTATTTAACTGATATATACCTTGTTATATGTTTTTATTAGATATTTATTTGTCTAAATTTAACCTACGGTTACTTTAAGAAAAATATTAACATCAAGGCCAGAGAGTATGGATTTGCTAGAGTAACACGTGTTCAGTAATTGTTGTAATTCTCAATATTGGTGAACTATATCATACATTAGAATACATCATGTTGGTACCATGTACCGACTCGGCA
The DNA here is from genome assembly GCA_029291075.1 of Eudiplozoon nipponicum. Taxonomy (NCBI): domain Eukaryota; kingdom Metazoa; phylum Platyhelminthes; class Monogenea; order Mazocraeidea; family Diplozoidae; genus Eudiplozoon; species Eudiplozoon nipponicum. The sequence goes on along the minus strand of JAQBSW010013663.1, from coordinate 12,514 downwards.
ACCATGTAACATTTCGTTACCATAATGTTAGTATCCGGTACTGACACAACAGCAATAGTATTGGTACCCTTTACAGACCTGGTATATATATATATATATATATATATATATATATATATATATATATATATATATATATGTAATAGCGAGTTTGATGTCTTATTGCCGAAGACTATGTATGAAGTTAGCTTCACTACTACAGATTTACGCATTCATATAGGAGATTTTAGCGTCCTATTTTCCTACATTCCTCACCTAAATATATAGTGGGTAAAGGGTGTAATGCCAGCTCCTCCTTATGAGTCGCCAGTAAATACGAAACGAATGTGAACGAGATTATACTTTTTGTTCATTCTGACATTAGTTTATCCTTCTAATCGTATTTGAACTAATTTTTTACTAGGTGCGTAACACCTAATACACGATGGAATATATATTAGTTCTCCGCTACAAGCATTACCTACTGATACATTTCCATGATGAATCTCTTTGCGCAGTGCTGTCCTTCTTGTTGTGTATTTGACCGCATTTTTCTTTTGCGGGACAATTGATGGCACTCTTAGGGCGGAGTGGAAAAAGAACAATGGAAATTCTTTAAAAGAAACATGTTGCGAGACAGGAAATAAACAATTTACCTGATTTTTTGATTATGCACCGAAGATGAATCATTTTGGCCTATTATGGAGCTCCCGTTGGGATCATATCTTTAGTTGACAATCAATATGTCAAGTGACATATTGATTGTCAACTAAGTGTGTGATGTGTTTGGTATTGAAAAAGGGCTCCGTAATTGGAGCCCGAAATATCTGCAAAAATCATGATGACAGTGGATTTAAATATTTCGGTACGCAATCCAAAAATCAGGTAAAATGGAAATTCTTGTTCCAAAGTCATGTTCAGACAATCAGCTGATGGAAGGCTTAAAAAAGAAGGGACAAATGAGAACCCATCAATCGAGGCCAATTATCAGAGCACCCGAAAATGATCAAAATTCAAGATTTTACCGACCTAAGAGTATTGATACATTTGTCGGTATCCTTCATCGGTCAACCAATCATTACCTGTCTTAGATAGAAGCTCATGAGTTTCTAATGTGGCATTTGATGACATACATTCAGATAAGGTTGGCTGTGCTTGCAGAATATATGTGTTGCTTCTACTACTTCGCAGTTGGTTGAGTACTAGTCTGTCAACTTTTTAAATATTTGAGAGGGATCTAAAAAGCAATGTTTCATAAATGTTAAAGAATTTTTGCACCTTGCTTATTCTAATAGTAAAGCCGCATTAATTCACTTTGCAAACATTTCATATTCTGTTGTCAATAATAATTATATATCATATGTAGCTAATACTCTTGTGATCAACATTAATTGGCAAGTTATTATTTAACTGAAAAAATGTGCCTAGTATGCAGCAGGGTCGCGCAATGTTTAGAGCATCAGATTCCGAGGCAGACGTGCCCAGATTTGAGCCCTGTCCACGGCAAATTTTTGACAGTACCTGATGAGTTCCCAAAAAGGACGAAATCGGTGTACTTTTCCACATTATACAATGCTTAGTTTATACTGAAAAATGTATGAACATAATGGGATCACAACCATGATTTAAATAACTGTTACCGTCGCATGCAAAACCAATGTTCTTTTAAATATATACATATTTTTTGCAGTTTTTGATTGATTCTATGATGCATACATAGTTGTCCAGATTGATGTAATGCCGCAAATAGCCTAGAAACTGAAACCACTCGAAGATCTGGAGGAAGAATAAAATTGATTTGTAATGTTCACAACAAGACCGTCAATGTTAAAAATTTAAATTTCCTACAAATTATATTTTTGTCCTCGTAATGTGGTTTATTCTTTCGGAATTCATTAATATAGGAAATGTTCTAATGAGTGGCTAGTCCAAGTTGATCTTTCAGTTAGTGCAAACGAACCTTCTAATTTAAGTTGCATCGAAATCAATCTTAGTCGAAATAGTTTATACTTGCACAGGTATGTACGTAAACACTCAGGTGTTTAAATCAAGATCGCAATGGTAATTGTTATCGCCGCCCTCCAAACCAATGCTGGTTTAGTTATGTAAAGTTTCATTTCAATGCCATTTCCCCATGCAGTGTGGTATCTGTTCACTAATGCCATATTAGAGATGGTTAGTTGGAACTTTGTACCTAGAAGTTTGCCATATGAGCTCCACCTAGAGGAAAGGCTAATCGAGAAATATTACTTAGTTTATAACTGAAAATTGTATGTAGTGTGCGGTAGTGTGGTTCAGGAGTTAGACCACCAAATTCCGAAGCAGACGTGTCCAGGTTTGAGTCCTGTCCGCGGCAAATTCTGAAAATTATGTGATGAGTACCCAATAGGGACGAAACTGGTCTACTGGATTAATTGCCTTTTCCACACCACACAGTAGTTAGTTTATACTTAAAAATGTATGTACATAATTGGTTAGATGTTTATATCAAGATCGTAAATCTGATTAATGTAAATTGCAACCTTATTTGTTATTTAGGTTATTTACTTAAATGAGAAAATTTTTTCTGATGTCATAAAAGCTAATTTTTTATGACGCTGACAAAATTTCATTTATAAAACATATTAAATAATTTTGCGCTTTTGGCAAATTCTATATTATCAATTAGAAATGATTAGTTTGAAAAAAGCAAGGCAATAATTAAATTTAATTATGCAAATTACATTATTTCAATGGTTTGTAAAACGAACTTCTTTATTAGATCAATTACTTAATTTATAAAGTCATTTTGCCTTTTAAATCAAGGTTGTCCGTTTGGTATGAGCACCAATCTCATGATATATATATATATATATATATATATATATATATATATATATATATATATATATATATATATATTTGTCAGTATGTTAGGACGAAACTGGTCTACCTGATGAATTGCTTTTTCTACGCTATACAATTTTAGTTTATACCTGACAATTATAAGTAAGTAATGGGTCGGGTGTATTTATATCAAGATCGCAACTTTGATTAAAGTAAACTGATTATTGCTCAAGTTTGCAAGAACAAATCATCAAGTTGACCGGATTCGTTCTTATTTGGAAATTTTCAGTTACTGTTCAGAATTTTATCCAACCTGTTCCACGACATAAAAAAACCTACCGTCAGTCTTGGGCATCATAATAGTACGACAACAAACTTAATAATGAATATATAAAGAAGCAAGAAATTGAAACTCCCTTAACGCGTCTACTACTTTGAGTTGTCTTGAGTACCTTGTACTTAAGTGAAATTTTGTCTTCACAACTTTTATGCCGTCATGAGTGTAATATTTTCTTCGCTTACATCGCACGTAAGAAATCCAATGAAGCAAATATTCATTGCGCTTTTGGTGATAATGTTAAATTAAATTGAACTTTCGAACTTGAGATTATTACCTCGGACAATACTTAATTCTTCCGTTTGTCGCATGCAAGAGTTTTTTCGATCGCTTATGAGCATCAGCAGAGAACAGCGGCGAACTAACTACCATATACACTGTTTGTGGTGGAAAAATAATAAAAATGTAACTGTGTATTAGGAGTTGCGCAACTAGTAATAAGTTTGTTCAATTATTACCAGAAGGATATATCAAAGACTGCATGAATGGAATGTATAATCGCATGCACATTCGTTTCGTGCTTACAGGTGACTCATTAGTAGGAGTTCTTTTTTCTTTAAATCAAGTTTGCGAGCTTGAAGTGAACACCAGTACCATTGCATTTAACCCGTCGTCGAACAAAATAGCAAAACTATCGTCGGTAACACGAATTGACGCGTTTTGACTTTTCAGCATCATCATCAGAGTACAACGGCAAACTGACTAGCGAGGATCAAATTAGATATTCGGCTCTCATCTCCAGTAGTATATTCGTCCATATATATATATATATATATATATATATATATATATAGTTAAAATAATTAAACAATAATTAATTGCTCGGGAGGTGGTAAAAATTCTTTAAATCAAGTTTGCGAGCGGGCAGTAAACACCGATACCACTTTATTTAATCATTCGTTGAAAAACAGCAAAGACACTGACGCGTTTCGACCTTCCGTGATCCTCATTAAGGAATCAATTTTAATATAACAACAACAGGGAGATAACCTACCATATTGAATAAGATTGGTTTTTGTCTAAATACATTTTCGTATTAGAAAGGCGCTTCAGTACGAAGTTATAATATTAGATTGGTCAAATCACCGTAGACATAAAATAATTTACCTATTAATGATTTAAATATAAATCTGGTAAATTTATACTAAATTGGCTGTTATAAAATAAAGAATTATAGCCAAAATCAACTGAGCAACTAACGTATTAGTTGTTGCAAACCTAGTAACAAATTAGTTCAGTTGTAACCAGAATGATAAACCATAGACAGCATGAACGGAAAGTATAGTCTCATGCACATTCGCTTCGTGCTTACTGGCGACTCATCAGTAGGAGCCGGTATTACGCCCTTTAACCACTAATAGTTGGGTGAGGAATGTGGAATGTAATACCGGTTTCTACTGATGAGTCGCCAGTAAGCACAAAACATCCCACATTCCTTACCCAAATGCATAGTGGTTAAAGGGCATAATACCGGCTCCTACTGATGAGTCGCCAGTAAGCACGAAACGAATGTGCGTGAGATTATAAACTCCACATTCCTCACCGAAATATATAGTGGTTAAAGGGCGTAATGCCGGCTCCTACTGATGAGTCGCCAGTAAGCATGAAACGAATGTGCATGAGATTATTCTTTCCGTTCATGCTATCTTTGGTTTATCCTTCTGATCAAAACTGAAATAATTTGTTACTAGGTTCGCAACACCTAATACATACTTGCATACATATTAGCTCTCCGCAACAAACATTATTTAAGCATATAAAGTGTCTCTGCGTAATTAATTGCTGATTACTAAAGGTACCCATAATTAGGTACTGAATTATTTCAGTCTCAAAAAAAAACCGCAGACAAAAAACCTTTGAGTCTAAACAAGAATCAAGTATTTTTGAAACACACAGTCGTGCAAACATTTCATTCATTGAAACTACTGCGTAATTAAATGTGGCTAACTGTAGCTTTGATTCTGTTGTGTGACTGGTCAGAAACGAGACACTAGTTATTGCAATTGGTTCAAATTATCTATATATTTTGCAATTACCTGATTAAAACTTTTTAATCTCATTTTTTGTATAGTCTTAACATTTTGTTGTAATTCTGTAAATCACCTTGTTAAAATTTTGTACGTTTAAGTTTGAACACTTATTTTAATTAAGAGTTTAGCTGTTAATGAATAATCAAATTTAAGCTGTATTGTTCTTGTTTGTTATGCACACATTTTTATTGATAACTGGTAAGTTGACAGGCTCTCAAACTGCTTGATTAAATGACCACAGTAATAGGTCAGTTTCATTAATAAGACTTTAGAGTATACTGCTTTAACGAATTCTCAATTGTTCATTTTTTTTAGCCATAAGAGAGTCAATGACTTCATCCGTTGTTTCCAAGTCTAGAAAGTTTGACACTATGTTTACAATAAAGATGTGGAGCAGTTAAATCTATTGTTTTACTACCTAGAACGAAACAATTCTCTGCTTCTGTTTATTACTTATTACATTTAGATTTTTTGCATATGTATATTTTTAATATTAAATGAGTATATATATAAAGATGATCATTTGTAGATACTTGAGGTGAATTTCAGAAATAAAGGTATCTAGCATCTGCAAATAATAATTTAACAAATGTCAATTAATCAATTAAAATGATTACACAATTTAATTAATTGTTTTATTTTTTCGCTCCTTGTACCAAATTTGTTCAAATAGAACGGTAGTCAGTCATGAACGGTAGGTATATCCTCATGTGCATATTAGTTTTGTGCTTATTGTCGACTCATCAATAGGACTTATTTGGATGAATACTATGGGAAAATTGAACGGTATAATCTTCTATACGAATGTGTAAACTTCATATAAAGTCTTCGACAATGCGACTTCAAAGCCAACTCACAGTATATTATATATATCGAGCCTGCAAATGTTACCAAAATTATGGTTGCTGGCCGGTACCTGATACCAACACTATGCTTGTTAAGTTACGCCAAATTGAGAATTACAACTACGTCTGAACACCCATTACTCCAGTAAATCAAAGCACTCTGGCCATAATCGATATCAGTTAGCAGTTCTAATTCAGTAATTCTGTAATATATAAGCAAATGACTCCATTTTTGAAAATTTATGGCATTTCACTTATTTTGCGGATAATAACGAATGCAAATCAACTTCTAGAACAAACCAGCTGTGGTCAAAAATCAAGCCAATAAACATGAGGTTTAGAACGTAAAAATAACTCGACAAGGTCATGGCAACCGCCCATTGCAGTCATTCCACACTGTAATTTCATACGACATAATTAAGACGAGAACTTTCTAGAAAATTGATTTTCGTAATACAAATTTTTCAAATATAGTTCATTGCATCAATTCTTGTATCATCAAATGCAACTTTACAAATTTTATTTAATAAAACTTTACCGGATTCTTTAAATCATGTTAACGAGCCTAATGGAAACACCAATCCCATTGTATCATACCAGTCGCCGACTAACATTTCAAAGCTACCGTCAGTCACACGTACTGACGCGTTTTGACTATATTTATATTTATATTTATATTTATATTTATATTTATATTTATATTTATATTTATATTTATATTTATATTTATATTTATATTTATATTTATATTTATATTTATATTTATATTTATATTTATATTTATATTTATATTTATATTTATATTTATATTTATATTTATATTTATATTTATATTTATATTTATATTTATATTTATATTTATATTTATATTTATATTTATATTTATATTTATATTTATATTTATATTTATATTTATATTTATATTTATATTTATATTTATATTTATATTTATATTTATATTTATATTTATATTTATATTTATATTTATATTTATATTTATATTTATATTTATATTTATATTTATATTTATATTTATATTTATATTTATATTTATATTTATATTTATATTTATATTTATATTTATATTTATATTTTATATTTATATTTATATTTATATTTATATTTATATTTATATTTATATTTACATTTATTTTTATATGTATATTTATATTTATATTAATTTATTTACATATTTCTAATTTATATTTATATTTATATTTATATTTATATTTATATTTATATTTATATTTATATTTATATTTATATTTATATTTATATTTATATTTATATTTATATTTATATTTATAATTTATATTTATATTTATATTTATATTTATATTTATATTTATATTTATATTTATATTTATATTTATATTTATATTTATATTTATATTTATATTTATATTTATATTTATATTTATATTTATATATTGGAACCGTTTGGAGAAACTTAAATAGGATTAGTTTATGCGTAGGTTTCTGAACGTACAGTCAAGTATGATGGATTTGTCAAATATTTTATTGTACGTTCGTTTCTTATTTCTTTTTATTAATTTATTTGTCATCACTATATAAAGATATTCATTTATATAAAAATTGTCTACATTTTTAAAAGTTTCTTCTGGCCTATCCTAATATCTTAATTTTGTAGTTCATCTATTAATGTACATTATGAACTACATTTGTTTTAATTTACACAAAAATTTTCCTTGAATTTCATTTTCAATAATATATAATATTAAAATATACTTATTATTCAGTACTGAACCGTTTCCCTTTCTATTATTTATAAATTCACCTGCTATATAATCTAACAAATTACAAAATATTACAATTTCTATGTTTTTATGATAGCATATTAATCACATTTTATAATATTGTATTTTTATCATTCTCATTTTGAATTTTACATTAAAATTAATCCTACATTTTGCGTCATCTTTAATTTTGTATGACCCAATTAATTTATTTACATTGATTTTAGTCTATTCAGCCTTGATATTTAGTTTTATGCATTTTCATTTTTTCTTGTTAGACCCATAAATTTGATGATGATTTTGAACCTGACGTAAACAAAAATTAAGTATTTAAAATTAATTGCTAAGAATAGTACTTCTTTGTTGCCCTTCTTACATACTTTCTGTATCTATGTCAACTAGAATGGTCCAGTTTGCTATGGGCTACCTCGGAAAGGCATCACAATGTCCAGAATGACGAAATGCTACATCATACATGTTAGGGAAATTTAGTATTTAGTTAATGAGGATAGCAACATTTAAGTTCACAATTTCATCGTGCATTTCTATGCAGGTTTGGTTAGTTTTATGGCATTAATTAATGCTTGTTTTGTAACTGTAACCACCAATTTGAACTATTCAAGTTTATATTATTGCGCATTTTGAATTGAATACCCAAAAAGGCGTGTTTCGAATATTAGAATTGCTGCAACTCATTAAGATACGCGTATGTTTATTTTAAAACAATTTTAATTCACCTGCTTTGTTTACATAATTAAGAAGCAATACACTATAAACGCAGTATTTGTGCCCGAATGTGCATACCAAATTAAATAATATCTGAAAGGAAATAGCATTTTAAATCGTTTTTAAAAACTATAATTTATTTAATTCAACAAAGTTGGAAGTTATGTGCTGGTCATGCGAGGTTTCTACGGACCAAAAGTTTCTAAACGAAATGACAGTCATAGTAACCGACTGCTTTAAAATGGCATTGGAGCTTCACATCTATACTCTAAAGACTCTTTGATGGCTTCTTCTTTATTTGAAAAAAATCATAATTAATAGTTAGATAAACTTGACGTTGACGAACCAGGAGAATCAAGTTACAGAATATTATCTATGACTTGAATTGAATAGTGCGCCAAAATCTCACCAAAATTTTAACCAATAATCGTAAATTTAACTCACATTACGTGACTTAATATATAAAAAATGTAAGACGTGCCAACTCTTATCAATTATAAGCCAGTAAGCATGAAAAACCATGTTGAAATTGGTATGCTAGTTTTAAGGCCAATTTAAATGTACTCGCCTAACCCAAAACACAGAAACAAAGGCAAGACTTCTTTAAATCAAGTTTGCGAGCTTAAAGTAAAAACCAGTCCCATTGTATTTAAACAGTCGTCGAACAACGTAACAAAACTAGCACATTTCGCACGCACTGCGGTAGTTTTGTTACGTTGTTCGACGACTGGTTAAATACAATAGGATTGGTGTTTACTTCAAGCTCGCAAACTTGATTTAAAATATTGTTACCACCACCCGCGCAATAAATTATACTTTAAGAGGCAAGACTTCATTATTTCAGCGGAGTGATGAAAAACAACTGTGTTAAATGAAACGAACATTGGTTGCGCGAGTGGTGATAACTAATATATATAATCAAAGTTGCGGACTTGCTATAAACACCTGACCCATTAATTTCTTACATATGTCAGTATAAACTAAGAATTGTATAGTGTAGAAAAGGCAATTCATCCAGTAGACCGGTTTCGTCCTTATTGGGAACTCATCATGTACTGGCCAGAATTTGCCGCGGACAGGATTCGAACCTGGGTACGTCTGCTTCGAAATCTGGTGCTCTAACCTTGGTACCGTTCTATTATTCCACATTCTTGACCAAATATATAGTGGTTAAAGGGCGTAATACCGGCTCCTACTGATGAGTCGCCAGTAAGCACGAAACGAATGTGCATGAGATTATGCATTCCGTTCATGCTGCCTTTGGTTTATCCTTCTGGTCACAACTGAACTAATTTGTTACTAGGTTCGCTACACCTAATACATACTTTATATAATTTTCTGCGATCGAAGCTAACATCTGAGCAAGTTTGCTTGCTCTGACCACTGTTTTTTTCAGATCAAGGTTGGAAAATAGATACAATCACCAATCCTATTATTTATACATTTGCCGGCATAACCTAAATATTACACAATTTATCAGACCGATTTCGACAATATTGACAAATTTTCAAGATTTGACTAGAATTTTTATGTGGACAGTACTTCTAGTGTTTCCAAATTAAAGACGAAACCGGTAGACTAAACAGTTTCTAAATGGTGTGCCGCAGTTAGCAATATAACTAATATTTCATTCTTTTCTTGCGTATTTGATACTTACGAAAGGAACCGAAATTACATTCTAAACACATAACATGTTTGATCATTATATATTAGGTTGTAGAACGGTTCAGTATTCTTCACATCTTTGCATTAAACCAGATGAGGAATCAACATCTAATACGACTTCAAAACTAACTGGCTGTAATAGGTTCAAAACACGTAAAAAGGTCGCTGCCTAATGAGTTTAGGAACAGAAGAAAATTTTACCAAAATTGAGAATAGCAACTAACCTGAACACATTGTACTCCAGCAACGTAATATCCCAGCTTTGATGACATCACTTTGCACAAAATCTTGGGAATTATATCGTAATTTGACGAAACAAAAATGTTCTTGGTCCCGTAGAAACGTGTTACCTTGCATGCATTATCTACAACGAACATAGTAGCAACGTAATTCAAATAGAATCATAAAAGAATGACAATATGGTAATGAATAAACGGTGTTACCTCATGTAGAATTTTAAATGGCTAAGGATTGGTTGTCGGTAAATTTTGTACTTTTCACGTTGAACAGGTGCGTGCGTGCAGGATATAGTAACAAATTTATAATTTAAATTTAGAGACGAATTTGTTATTGTACTTCCCTTCAAATTTCCATAACATTCTACTGATTCAAAAATGACGGTTTTCGCGACAAAATATTGCACAATTACCCGGTCATTGTTTTCAGTAGTGAGATAATTTTGTCACTGAACAGAAATTTTCTTTTGCATTTTCAACATTTATTTCTGAGTGACTTTTTCAACAATCTGCTCATCACCAAAAATAGGCTTGGTTCATATTCTATTCGTTAAATCAGGTTTGCGAGCTTGAAGTAAACACCAATCCCATTGTATTTAACCAGTCGTCGAACAACATAACAAAACTACCGCCAGTCGCAACCATTCGACGACTGGTTCAATACAATGGGATTGGTGTATACTTCAAGCTCGCAAACTTGATTTAAAGAATTGTTACTACCACCCGTGCAATCAATTATTGTTTAATTGTATTGTCATATTCTATATTCGTTTTCCACCGATATCTGTAGATATTTTCTTGCGCCCTCTGTCTAACTTTTCTTATTTTTTCATTGTACTTATTTATATCTTATATTATATTTTAAACCTCGTTCGTTAACCGATTTCGCTGTAATTGGGATTCGGCTCTGTTTAGATGACTTATTAACGTTTCTTTAAATCAAGTCTACGAGATTGAAATAAACGTCAATCCCGTTGTATTTAACCGGTCGATCCACGTAGCAAAACTACCGTTAAATACAATTAGATTGGTGTTTAATTCAAGCTCGCAAACCAGATTTGTAGATTTGTCATCACTATTCACGCATTTAATAATTAGTTGATATTTTGACGCTTTTCTACGTCAGTTCATACATTTTTACTCTGTGTATTATATATTTACTTTCTTTTGAAGTATTTATTGTAATATAAACATCCTCAAAAAAACACTAGTCATGTTCAAATACTATAATTAAGGTTATAATCTTGAAATAAATACATGACTCATTTGTCAGTATAAACTAATAATTGTACAGTGTGGAAAAGGCAATTCATCCAATAGATCAGCTTCGTCCTTATTTGGAACTCATCACGTACTGGCCAGAATTTGCGGTGGAAAGGGCTCAAACCAGAGCACATCTGCTTTGGAATCTGGTGCTCTAACCACTGAGCCAGCCTGCAATATATACACACACAATATTCAGTAATATATTAACTAATGTAATTCTGTTAGTCCTTTTTCTTTTAGGTGGAGCTCATATGGCATCCATTTAAACACAAATTTCCAACTAGCCATCCTCAATCTGTTATTATTTAACAGACACTACAAAAAATGGGAAAGTGGTATTGAAATGAACATTTATACAATTTACCCAATAGCGCTTGCGCGAGAGGTGAGAATAATTACTATAATAAAGCTTGCGATCTTGATATAAACAACTTACCCATTAATTATATTATGAACTAAGAATTGCATAGTGCAGAAATGTAAATTCATCCAGTAGACTGTTTCCATCCTTATTGGGAATTCATCAAGCAGTGGCCAAAATTTTACCACCGCTCGCGCAACAAATATTCATTTCAATACCACTTCCTATCTAGTTTGGTGTTCGTTCAGTAATGACAGATTGTAAATGGTTAATTGGAAATTTGAGTCGAAATGGATGCCATATGAGCTCCACCTAAAGGAAAAATAGACTAACCAAGTTACATTAGTTAGTATATAACTGAAAATTGTGTGTAGTGTGCGGCAGGGTGGCTTAGTGGTTAGAGCACCAGATTCCGAAGCAGACGTACCAAGGTTCGAGCCCTGTCCACGGCAAATTTTGGCCAGTACATGATGAGTTCCCAATAAG
>JAQBSW010013662.1:0-13386 GCA_029291075.1 Eudiplozoon nipponicum | reverse complement strand
GCTCCCTGCATAATGCGCGCGGGTGTGTATATTTATTAAACTAAACCTTATTAATTACAATTAAAATTGCAGTTCAAGAAATCTCAATTAAAACTGCTTGAAACTAACAGAGATTGTTTCTAAAATCACAGTTAAGAGAAATATTGTGTAAAAACAGAGTTAGATTATTTGACCTTAAATAGCACAATATTTGTCAAAATTGAACATCGTTGGTTGTAACGCGGAGCCGCGTGTTACATACACCCCCCGACAATGAAAATTAGTACACAATGAAGGGGGCTAACCTTACAGGAGGTGTTATTGCTCTGCCGTAACGTGTAACCACTGATGTTGGCTCTGTCGACATTGATTCTGGTTCCTCTATATCTCGCGGCGGCGTGACGGCGTCAGTTGGCTCGGTTGTTGTTGAGATGTCGGGCGTCAGTCCGTAGTCAGCAAAACTGTCTGGAGGTGGAGTCATCGTTTCTTCACCGCCTGATAGGTCAACATCGCGGAACAGCGGGTCATTTGGATCAACGTCGGCCGGGGATAGTCTGTGTTTGGAGACAGCTTCAGCTTTGCCATTAATCTCCAAAATGATGTAATTCTGACGTCGATCTAACACACGATAAGGACCGCGCTTCGGTTTGGCTAGAATCCTGTTATCCATGTCGTTGTTGACGAAGAACCATTTGCAGCTATCAAAATCTTTGCGTTTATAAATTGGACCATGTTGCTGACGTGTAGGACAGATCGGCAGATTCTGAGCGTTATACTGTAGGTAACTGCGAAGTGGAAACAGAAATGCCGGATCGTTCATCGTTATCGCAGTTTCAGAGCGTAATCGGACTATTTCACCAGGCAGCCGTAGACATTCGCCAAATACCATTTCAGTGGAGCAACATATGATCGGCTCTCGAGCTCTTCAACGTATTGATAGGAGTACTTTCGGTAAAGCCGCAAGCCAATTTTCTTCTGGGCTGGCCTTGAGCGCCGCTTTCAGTTTCCGGTATGGCCTTTCGACGAAACCATTTGATCTCGGATTGTGAGCCGCGGTCACGGAGTGTTTGACACCATAGTATTTCAGTAGGGCTGCGAACTCTTTGCCAAGGAACTGTGCGCCACGATCGGTTGTCACTTCAGCTGGAGCACCAAACCGAGCGAACCAATTGAGCTCTAAATTATAACTGACAGTGTCTTGCTTCATGCCTGGCAGTGGTATGGCCTCATACTATCGAGTGGTGCGATCCCGTATTGACAGTAAATATCGCATATTGTTCACTGTAGGTAAGGTTACCAGATCAACGTGTATGTGCGTGAACCGGACATTGGGCACTTGAATGACTTGTGGCGCCGTTTTGGTGTGTCTCGTCACTTTGCATTTCTGACATTCTAGACATTGTTTTGACCACTTCTTGACATCTCGCCGCATGCCAGGCCAAAAATACGTCTGGATAGAATTTCCACTGAGGCTTCGCCAGATGGATGGCTCATTGAATGGTAAACCTCGAAGATCTTGTGACAGAGTTTTTCAGGTATAAACGGCTGAGGGCTCATGCCAGTTATTTTACTCTGTAGTACAGTTCCATCATAATCAAATGTTTTAAGGCGATTGACATCAAATGTCCGAAGTGATGGGTCATCTTGCTGAGCTGCTTGCGAGTAACACTTTCCCTAATGTGTCATATCGCGTCTCGCGTGGTTGTAGTATTTGCGAGTAGAAAGCGATAGGTCGGTGTATGCCATTGATGGACTGTTGAAGTACTGCGCCTATTGCAACGTCGGATGCGTCAGTGATCAATTCAAAAGGTTGAGACCAATCAGGAGAATGTAGCATGGTCGCTTTGCATAAGGCCCATTTGGCATCCTCAGAAGTCTGCATGTCGTCCATGTTGAGCTGAATCAGTTGTGATTTCTTGACAAAACAGCTTTCTGAAACGAAATATTTGTGAAGAGGTGCTAGGATCTTGGCAAGGCAGGGTACGAATCTAGAATAGTAGTTCATCTTGCCCAAGAATCGTCGTAATGCTCGAATGGTGGTTGGAGGCTGTAGATCTTGAATAGCACGAACCTTAGCAGGTATAGGTGTCATGCCTTTCTCGGAAATTTGATGACCGAGGAATTCAATTAATTTTTGTGCAAAGACACATTTGTTGGCATAAAGTCGGAGACCATAGTCTGCTAGACGTGTGAGTAGCATGTCAAAATGCCGTATATGTTCGGACATTGAGTTGGAGAATAACAGGATGTCGTCTAATTATAGAATTACAAATGGTAGACCATCTAGTATTTCTTCCATAACGCGTTGGAATGTTTGCGAGGCATTCTTGAGACCGAAAGGCATATAATGATATTCGTGAGTGCCACCTCCGGTGAATCTGAGTGCAATATATGATACGGAGTCTTTGTCCATCGGTACTTGATAGTAGGCTTTCACTAGGTCAAGTTTTGAATACACAGCATGATTAATAGCAGATCTGAGTTGGTCAGCTGGATTTGGCAGGATGTACGAATCAGACTGTGTGCAAGAATTGAGAATACGATAATCCTGGCAAACCATGAATGTTGCTAGTTCACTCATTGGTACTACTACTACAGACAACGCAAAAGGTGAGCTGGATCGTGTACAGATGCCTTGTTGACGTAGCATGGCGAATTCTTGCTCGGCGGCCTTTAGTTTGTGTAGTGCCAATGGACGTGCTCGTGGAGGATGGGGAAGTGGTTTTGATAAGATGATACGATGGGCTGTGTTGGCACGCTTCCTCTTGAGATCGGGCATGAAGGAGATAGTTTTGAAAATTTCTTCATGACGTTTCATAACATCAACCAGTTGCGGTACATTAGAAACTGGAGGAATTAACTGTATGGATGAGACTGCTTCGGAGCGAGTCGTATGTTTAAGCGCTGAGGAAAGCAACTGATTGTCTGCAGTGCGTATCTCTCGTGTTCTTGGAAGAATGGTAAGGTCGAATTGTTCGACAACGTCACGTCCAATGATGTATCTTGTCGTATTGTCAATGACGAAAGAATACTTGAAACATCCTTTTGAGTTGGAGAACGAGATTGTGTGTACTCGTACCCCAAACGTCGCTATATTGGAGCCATTGGCGCAGGTGACTTTGCTGGTGTCGAATGGGTGGGTAGGTTCGAAATAATTTGGAGTAGTATGCTTATATCTGATCCAGTGTCTATGAGAAATAATTTGCCAGATGTCGATAGTGGCAACTGACGATGGGACTGGTTGCTGATCGCTGTAAATACAATAGTTTAATTGCGCTCTACCGCGAAAGCAACGTGCTTTGAGCAATCAGACGTGGAGCGGCCAACGATCTTGGGGTGATCAGCCTCTACTGCCGCAGAGGAGGCTGACCCCAGCAGTTCTCCGAACCTTCCATGGACGGATCATCATGAGTTGTTTAGAGTGACCGCGCCCACTTGAACGTCGCCTCTGTGCGCTTGAATGTGCAGCCGTTTCTGAGGCAATAGCGTGTGGAGTAGCCATAGCTGCGGTGATTCGGATACCACTCCGCCGGTAACTGTAGAACTGTGGCCCGGCCTCTCGACGTCGACCTCCTGGCGCTATTCCGGGACGGTGGTCGACGCTGGTCACGTCTTTTCTGGTCGCGTCTATTATGGAAAGCATCGACTAAGGCCGAATTAGGCCTGACGATGAGGTTCTCGTGCAGGCTAATGTGGCGTTTATTCGTGAAATTTGTTCCGGCAAATGTTGCGGTGGATTGGGATTTAAACAGTCGGAGGTGATGTAACCTTTCTCTAGGTCAGGTTAGCTGTAGTGGTGCTTTTTCTACCACTTGTCTAGATGTAGCGGCAAAACGTCGTTTTGCACTTCGACGGATTCGCGCAGGAACGTGGCCATCTCTTGGAGTGCCGGAGGGAGGTTATGTATGAATAGTCGCATTAAGATTTCCTTGGGCAGATTGAATTCCAAGGCTTTCTGCTCCATCTCCCTAAATAGCTCAGAAGACGTGCGGTTACATAGGGACATCTGGCTCATCAATTCTGTAAGCCTATCTTCTCGACATGGTGTCAAACGCTGCTTGACGGCGCGTTTCTGGCTCTGCCATGGCTGCGCACATGTTCCCTCAGTCTATTGATACAGAATATCTTTGAATCCGTGTCTGAAAGACATTTGGATCATCTCCTAAGCCCTTAAAAATATTGAACCCTCGTCTGTCATATTGGAAACTTTGGCCAATAAAGTAACATCGTCGATCCACACGTCAAGGTAGTCTGGATCGAAATGGCATATTTTGTTCTATGTTCATGTGTTGGTGCGGACTGTTGCTGGGCTCACCACCGGGCTTCCTGCATTTGCTGAACTGGACGTCATCTTATGTGTGGTAGTTGTCGAGAATAAATGGCAATGTAACATCGTCCTTACCCGTCATCGTGCGGCTGTCTTCGAGCATTGTGATCTCGAGATGGTTTATTTATGTGATATGTGTCTTAGAGTTTACTTTTCTTCGTGAAATTCCTCCAAGGTGCTTGAAGCTCTTAAAATCTAGCTGCCGATTAATTCTTTGCTGGCTGTGAGTTTGACGAAACGGGGCACAATTTATATAGGAGATTTTTGCGGGGTAGCTATCTGGTTCGTGATGCTGTACCATTCCTACATAGACCTGGTAGCTGCTGTTGAGATCCGTGTTTATGATTAGTCCCCGACCTTTTTCCGATGGGTGATGGGAGAAGGTTAAGTCGAATTATCATACGTATATTGTACACCATGTGGCAAAAAAATATCACAGTTAGTCCAAATTGACCGTGCTCTAGACGGAAACAAATCAATATAAAGTCAAAAAAATTGAATGTCTTATATCAAGTAATTATCAATTCGCAGTTAAACAAAACGGACCGTGCTCTAGACGGAAACAAAACGATATATTGTCAACACAAGTAATAATCAATTGACAAACGTCTGGATCGGGATAAATACATGTAAATAATTGAAAATATATGATGATATAAATAATTTCACTGGTAAATATTGTCACCGATGATGAAAAGATAAAAATCGTGTAAAAACTGTCTTGAAAAAACATCACAAATAATTAATCCACTGTTTGCTAGGTTTTTAAATTATTTAATTACAATACTCCATTGAACTATAGAAATTGTGAATGTGATTACGGAACATCTGATGTCCTGATGCATGAAATCAAATCTGAATGCAAAGAAAAACTATTGAGCCACAAATCCACTATAATCCACCGCCTGATTCCTGAGTATTGCGCGCGGGTGTGTATAATTATTAAACAAAACCCTATTAATTAAAATTAAATTTGCAGTTCATAAATTCTCAATTAAAACTGCTTGGAGCTAACAGAGATTGTTTCTAAAATCACAGTTAAGAGAAATATTGTTTAAAAACAGAGTTAGATTATTTGACCTTAAATAACATTAGATTTGTCAAAATTGAACATCGTTGGATTGTAACGCGGAACCGCGTGTTACAATCCTTTACCAGATAGTATTTAGTTAGGAATTTTGAATTACGCACCTCAACTTCCGTGTTAAGACATGTTTCAATCAAAAGTATAAAATCAACTTTGCGAGCTTGAAGTAAACAACAATCCTATTATATTTAACCAGCCATCGTACAACATAACAAAACTACCGTCATACGCACATACTGCCGTGTTCCGAACACCCATAATCATTATCAGAGTACGACAAAAACTGACAAGCGAGGATAAAACCACACACCATATACATGTAAAACAAAGTTAGATATGCAGCTCTCACATCTAGTTGTCTCTTATATATTGTACTTGACTGGGATTGCCTAATGCACAATATGAATGAATTCAGGTACATAATTTTTTTGCAGCTTTTGCCACACACACACACACATATATATATATATATATATATATATATATATATTTATAGGTATACTCACAAAAGCAGCATTGATCATGCATGGGTGGTGACACTATTAAATGAAGTTTGCGAGCATGAAGTAACATAAATTCCATTGCATTTATCAAGTCGTCGAACAACATATATACCATCGCCAGATACACGTACTGACGCGTTTTGACCTTTCATAATAATCATCAGAATACGACGGTAAACTAACTTGTGAGGGTCAAACCACATTGAATATATATAGAAAGCTAAATTAGAAATGCGGCTCGCACATCTAGTAGTCTCGCATAGATTGTGCTTGACTTAAAATTTCGGCTGCACAATTTTCATGCAGTCACGAGCATAAAATGTTTGCAGCTTTTACCAAACACGCATATATATACATGCAATAAAATAAAACAATAATTGATTGCGCGCGTGGTGATACCAATTCTTAAAATGAAGTTTGCGAGCTTGAAGTTAACTTTGAATCCAGTGTATTTAACCAGTCCTCGAGCAACATAAAAAACTACTGCCAGTTGCACTCAGTCACGGGTTTTGATCTTCTATTGTGATCAACTGAGTACGACGACAAACAGATTAGCAAGGATCAAATCGCAAGGCAACTATTTGGATAGAAAAATTATATATATTTTTTTTTTTCGGGTGGAACGCATCGACCGGAGAGAGCGTGTTTGCGGGTTTTCAACTCTTTCTCTAATTTCGAAGGATATCGGGTTTTATTTTGTTTTAATTTCAGATTCTCGGGATTTTTTGTCTGATCTCATTTTTAGGTTACACCAGGAATCTACCTACACACATTTTTTTGGATTTTACCTTCAGTTTTCAAGGATCTTTTCCGAGCCCACCCGATTTCCCTTTTTATTTTATTTTTGACATTTTAATACCCATTCTTTTCTTTTTTTCCTCTCATCAATATTTCTGCTCTTCTATCTCACTCCACCATGAACCAGCTCTCCCCGTTCATAACCCAAAAGCTTATCTCTAACATCACTGACCTCCAACAGCAAATGGCGGACATCTCAGGATTAATTGGAGCCCTGACAGGCAACCTTTCATTATCCACTATTCAACCCCATTTGTTGCGTCAAGCTGATGCGTTTCTGAACGGGGTAGCCAGGGAGGTTGCCGTGAGAAATAAAAACAAGAGAAACATCTTTTTATGGTCCCCGCTCTCCTCTCTCTCAAAGGATGCTCTGGCCTCTGATATGATCAGCCAAATAGGAGACAACTTTAGCCACCTTAAAGAGATCTCTTCGGGTAAGGGTCAAGCATTTATTCTCTCCTCACATAAAAGACTGTCTGACGATGAGCTTCGTCACCTCAAATTGCACTCGCCCATTTTAGCATCCGGGAAAGTCAAACTAAAGCGAGATCATACGCTACTACAGAGGACCCTAGAGAAAGCCCAAACACATCAACCCGACACCACCCCCCCACCTCCAGCTCATCGCGCCTTTCCGGGATGGAGCAATCCAAAGAAAAGCCGCTCTGTTCACGGCGGTATCCTCGGTGATGCACCTTCCTCCAGACCACCCCTGCTGACCCCCTCCCGATTTGAAGGCCTCCCTCTCACTTTTAGCCCTTACTCCACAACCAGCCCTCCCTCTACCACGTCGCCGGAGCCGACCACGCCGCGCCAAGCCTCCTAACAACGAAACCTCTCTCCCAAGTTTGTCCGCAAGTTCCACATCTCCTCGACAAGCTATTCCTGGGACGGATGCCACCACCCGGAGACCAAACAAATGTAAGTCTGCCAAGGCCAATCGGGACTTCGACCCAGCCCCAACAACCTCAACTCCCGCTATTGAAAACATTATCGACCCCATCCAGGACTGCAGCGTCTCAGCTCCTGATCAGTCACTGTCCCCGCTCTCCCCATCATCGCAGCTTCAGAGTGCCCCCTCGAGCCCAAACTTCTCGCCCCCCTTTTGCTTTCAAACCCTCCAACTACCTCACCCACCTGACAAACGAGGGACAAAAGAAATCCACATCGATGCTAACCACTCCATCCTTGTCAATGAGCGGTCAGTCACCCTCATCAGCCCTAGATCTCGCCCCGCCCGCCAGCGGAAAGCCCCCGATCTAACCATCCCTCTCTCAGAGCACTCTCAGCAATTCTCATCAATTGCAGGTCACTTACGCCTAAAATCAATCATCTACGAGCTTTTCTATCCTCTAACGAGATAGACATTTGCTTTCTTGTTGAGACCTGGCTGTCCCATTTCATCCACTGTGATGATCTCTTCCTCATTCACGGATACACGTTCCTTCGTAGCGACAGAACTGTCGGTCACGGGGGTGGTCTAGCCGCCTATGTCCGATCCCTCCTTATGCCCAAACGCTTATCGACATCGAACACTCAAGGATTGGAATTTTTTCGTTTCAGCTACTAATCCATAACCAAAGCATATCTACCTGTGTTGTCTACAGACCCCCTAATCTCTCACTCATCGACGACACTCGCGGGGCCCAACTCCTTTCTACTTTCTTCTCTCTACACTCCAATCGGTACGTCGTTGTGGGTGATCTCAACCTCCCCTTGGCTAATTGGCATAACCTAGCTTCGGAAAGTCACCCACTGCTTCGACTCTTCGCGGACAACTTGCTACATCAATTCGTTCACTTTCCGACCCGAGGGCACAACCAGCTGGATTGTGTACTCTCCAACAACGAGGTGACTGATGTTCACTCTCGGGAGATCTTCCCTAATCTTGATCACTGCCAGGTATCCTTCCTCTTACCTCTCTTATCCTTCACCCCTCGAGAAGACACACATTCGTTCGGGCGATTCACCAACTGGGAAGAGTTCCGCCGACTCTGTGACGCTGTTAACTGGAGGGACTTCTTTCTCCCAAACAATCTCTCCTCGTGCTTTTCCGAAGTTCATAACATCCTATCCTCCCACTACAACTCCGCCACCTCTATTCAAAACGTACACTCGACGAATAAGTTGAACGCTCTGTTTAAGGCACGGGACAACCTAGCACGCAGCTCTCGTCTACGCACTTCGACACTTGCCCGCGCCCTCGCTCTGAGACGCATTGATGGACACATTAATCAGGCTATCAACAAACAAGTGCTCCACATCGAAAGACGCATCCGCTCAGCTCCTAACCCCCGGGCAAAATTCGCTATCATCAAACACCAATTGTTGCAAAAGCCCAAAACCTCGTATATTAACTTCTCTCAGTCAGACGACCTCTGTTTTGCTAACGATTATCTGACTCACCTTCTCGACTCATTTTCCACTCCCACTCCGCCTGTTGAGATGTTAGACAACGAAGACTCCGAGAACCTACGCTGGTTCTACGTCTCTCCGGCTTCCGTCGCCCAAGCAGTTAAAGACATTAAATCTAAACACCAGTTTGATCAATACGGTGTCTCGGTCAGCATGATTGCTCTGCTTGGCAGGAACGTCTTCTCTCTAATTGCAGATGTTATTAATCATTGTCTCGAAACCACCTATCTTCCCCCGGACTGGCTTTGCTTGACGATCTCTCCTATCCCCAAAAAAGGCACTTCCTCGATCTCATCATTTAAAGATCTCCGCCCCATTACTATCGTACCTTCTTTCACCAAAATCTTCGATAGGATCTTATACAACCTAATATACCATTTCATTAAGTCTCATGTAAACTTCTACCTCCTTGATGATCAACATGGATTTCTGAACGGCCGCTCATCTTCCACCAACTTAGTTAGTGTTCTCGATCATTGCTACTCTTCTTTCTCTAAAGGGCTTCAGTGCACTCTCCTCTTCCTAGATATATCCAAGACTTTTGACTCGCTGTCATTTTCAGCAATCGAATCTGCCTTAATGAGAAGCGGTATCTGTGGCAACGTTCTCAATCTTATCAGTTATTATCTTCGAAACCGATATGCGACAGTAAAAGTTGGCAGTAGTCACTCGAGGCCAACCCATGTCCCATCCGGTGTTCCCCAGGGCTCCGTACTTGGTCCCATTCTCTTCAACCTTACACTCGCACACATACAGGTTAAAGACAATCTTTTCAAGCTGTTCAAATATGCGGATGATATGGTTATCGTATTCAGCAACCCCACAACATCCAACCATTCCTCACCCCTTATATCGGAGCTCATATTTTCGCTCCACTTGCAACTCAGCAGAATCGGTCTCAAACTAAATCCCACCAAAACTCGCTTAATGAGACTCTCGTCTGATCCATTCTGCTCTATCCCGGTTGCCAACTACCCCCTCGACATAGAAATAATAGATTCGGCCAAACATCTCGGCATTCATTTCTCTAAGTCCCTAGACTTCTCCCCACATCTTACACACTACTTCCAAACTCTTCAAATGGGCCCGTCTGATCTGTTTTAAGACTAACAACCCCACTCTCCAACTCACATTATTCAAGGTCTACGTTCTGCCCCTAATTTCTTACGCCAGCGAATTCTACTGCCCTCTCACCCTCGCCTCCTCGTATACTATTAAACAGGTATCCTTCAGATTTCTTAAGCTAGTCTTCCCGAAATGCCAAAATTAAAGGGAACGCCTACTTCTGGCTAACCTTCTTCCGCTTTGGTTCACACGTCACCTTCGAGTCATTTCTTTTATCCATAAGATCTCAACTACCCTACCACTCTCAAACTTTGCCCACCCAAGTCACCACTACGCCACACGTTCTAGTAACTCTTCTATCCAAGCTAACCATACCCCCAACATATTTAAAAAAGTCTATCTCTTCTCCAAAGCCACTAATGTTTTCAACGCTCTTCCCACAGATATGAAGCTCCTATCCCAGCACGAATTCAAAAAGGCAGCCCATCAGTACTTCTTCAACAAACTTCTTTGCGATATCACCGATTGGAAACGAAACTGGTTCCTTCTCAATCCATAACATTTACTTCTCCCCAGGCTATTCTCTTTAACTTCTCTAATCTTCCACTTTACCTACTTGGTCTTCATCCTTTCTTCTTGACTCACTGATACCTCTTTTCAACCCATTCGTGACCCCATCATATACACGTAGTGGATACCTTACTAAGTTTTCCTCATCCAATTCTTTTCTTTCTTGTTTCAGCGGAGGACCGATAACCCAACAGGACATCGACTTTCCCTGGCCTTCCTTCAATCACAACCTCGTCCTACGGATGCCTGCGACCCGTGCTAGAAGCTCGTTTTCAATCCGGCTGATTCCATCCATGTCCTTGCTATGCTCCATCAACTCAATCTCCACGACAATGGACTCCATCGACCGATGTCTGCCTACGATCCGCCATCTTTATTATCTTTATTTTCGAACTCTCTTTTACCTAGAAGCTCTGACAATTCATGGACTTTCTCCAATTGATCTTGTCTAGTCAAATGGAATTTTGTTCCTATTTATTTTTCATCAGATTGAACTATCTTGACGTTTTGATAACATTTCCCTCCCCAAACCCCCCTGCCATCAAATACTTTGCTAGTCACAATTCCACTCACCTCCACATATCCTACCCTTGATTTGTTATCTCAATGGTCGGGCCAGTTGGCCTTTGATGCCAAATAAATGTATTATTATATATATATATATATATATATATATATATATATATATTTTATTTAAATGAATTGCGTGTTTGATCCTCGCTACCAGTTTGCCGTCTTACTCTGATGATGATCATGGTAGGTCGCAACGCGTCAGTGCGTGCGACTGGCGGTATATTTGTTTAGTTGCTAGACGACTGATTAAATTTAACAGGTTTAGTTTTTTCTTCTAGCTCGCAAACTTGGTTTAAAGAATTATCACAACCACCCACGCAATCATTTTTTTAATTATAAAAACCAAATTTATGGTAAAAATAAAATGTCTAATAATTACCTAAAGTAAAGAAAATTTTTGACAAGACTTATATTCGTGCACATCTTCAGTTCGATTTACTCCATCAGTCTTCTTGTTTAAGACATATAAATTTTTGGATTTTATGAATAATTTTTTTGGTGCCTCATCCTTAACATCATTTAATATTGATTTTGTTACAGATACTTCAGTTTAGATGAAACCACTTTGCAAGTTAATCGTTATCTACTTGTCACCGACGTCGTTGTTTGAGTTGTCGCTTTAGTATTTTGGTTTAATCGTTCTTCTGTTGCTAGTTTACGTTGTAGGAACGTTTTGTCTCTCGGTATAAACACCTTATGGAAGAAGAGAGCTCGTCTTTCGTTGTTTCTTGTTTTTAATTGTGTTCATTGGTAGCCTGGATAATTTGAAACAACAAGTCTCGGAAGATACGATATTTTGCCAACACGGAAACGTTTTACAATCACAGCATCAGCTATACATCTGATTATATAATTCAAATCGCCTTTCTTTTCTGGAGCAGCAGTCTCTACATTATCAAATAATATTAACTGATCCGTTTTTCGTTATATACATAAACATATATAGCCTCGATGTTCCTCAACTCATCTCAAGATTTAGTTTTTTAATTTGGCATATTTTCAGAGATATCCTGAAATCATCCAAATCAGGCTTCAGAGCTTCGATAGAAGACATGCGCAATCCTACAATCCATACGGTTATTAGATTTCATTTTGAAGGAGATCTCAACGAGGCTGCTGTGTAAAACAGCAACACGTTCGTTATTACGTATGAACTAAATGGTTTTAATTTTTTAATAGACACGAGTGCACAGGTGAGTTCAGTTGTATCCGATGTGGTGGAAACTATTTGCCCCACATTCGAATATCAACTATGTCAGTATCATTGGGGCTGAAATCGTAGTTTACATGAAATTTTGTGGTCACTGACATAAAATTCAACATTATAGGATTGGATTATTTAATTAATTTCAATTTGGTGTTAAATCTAATGATCAGTCATTTTTGGCAAAGCTAAAGAAGTGAAGTTTACTAAGACTGGTGCCTTAGTGATTGGGTCATTTGATTATATTGTAGGAGGTTTTGTAGTTAATGTGAGAGGTTTTGCGGGGTAGTTGTATATTTAGTTCGATATTACCCTCCCAATTAATACCTGGTAGCTGTTAATCTAATCCACGTTCATGGTTAATCCCTGGCCCTTTCCCGAAGGGTGATGTGAGAAAGCTCAGGAAAAAATCAATGTTTTATTGTACATAATGTTGCAAAGCAATGATAAAAATCGTATAAAAGTAGTCACAATAAGGACAAAATATAAATCCAAGTTTTGCGTTGTCACAGTGATTCACTGTATGCTAGGTTTTGAGTGTTAAATCACATAAATCCAATGAACTGTAGGGTTTCGGATAAATGATTGAGAAATACACAAAATATAAATTCATAAAGTCTTAATTGCACTGTTAATGGTCATGTAGGAATTATTAGTTCACACAAAATATAGAAATCCTGGCTTTGAGCGTTAATTCACATACATTCACTGCATGCCACCTGGGTATTGCGCGCGGGTGTGTATTCTTATCAAGCAAAACTCTATTAATTAGAATTAAATTTGTCAGCTCAAGAAATGTCAATTTAAACTACTTGAAACTAACAGAGATTGTTGCTAAAATCACAGTTACGAGAAATATTGTGTA
>JAQBSW010013661.1:0-13387 GCA_029291075.1 Eudiplozoon nipponicum | reverse complement strand
TGGTTGCGCGGGTGGTAATAACAATTATTATAATCAAGGTTGCGGTCTTGATATAAACACCTGACCCATTAATTACTTACATATGTCAGTATAAACTAAGAATTGTATAGTGCAGAAATGCAATTCATCCAGTAGACCGGTTTCGTCCTTATTGGGAACTCATCATGTACTGAAAAAAAAAAAAAAAAAAAAAAAAAAAAAAAAAAAAAAAAAAAAAAAAAAAAAAAAAAAAAAAAAAAAAAAAAAAAAAAAAAAAAAAAAAAAAAAAAAAAATGGTTTATTGCGGTTTAATTTGTGAGTGCATTTGCGTGTTTGTCCGTGTGCGTGTTAGTTTACTTCTCAATGTATTGCCAAGTGATATTTGATATGTGGTCATTTCTGCATTGATTTAGTACTTTTTGACCAATTGGTCGTTTTGTTGACTGTTAATATTAGTAAACGTTTCTTCGTATGCTGTATTCTCGTTTCGTCCTTTTCTTCAGTTTAACATTGTCTATTTTATAAAAGCGCAGTCTTTTCAAATTTTGTTGCTAATACCGATGTTAGTGATGCCGTTTGCATAACTGTTTTTCTTCAGCTTGTTGCCAATCTGATCGAATGCTTATTGAAGTCTGTCTAATGAGTGTTCGGACTCGCTTCGATGTTAGTAAATCTTTTGGTTGTGTGATTCGCGATCAATCAATTAAATGAATTTTTGGTTAAGCTTTTAGGTCAGATGCTCGTTTTGTACTTTAAAGAGCCTTACATGTGTATAATAACCTTTCAAAATATTCTTACCTGCTTTCTTCTGACGGTCTTGTCTATTCTGAATCTATTTCTGCATTTAATGTTGCAGGATACTTCTGATCAATTGCATTTTCGTACGTCATTAATATATGCTATCGCACAACTGACAAAGGATCGTGAGTCGTCATTCTAGAAGCCACATCTTGAATGATCAGTCGAAACTTAAACCAGAAAACGAAAAGTAGAAGTGATGTAATAGATACTGAAAAAATGCTATTCAGAAAAAGATGATAAGCCCATTATATTTAAACATCTGATTCCAAAAGCAGCCAAATTCCCATAGAATAAATTCCCGGAGCAAAAACTGTCAGAGTAAACCCCCCAAGTTTGTACGGCAAACCAAAAACGCACAAAACTTTTACAGATGCCACTGCTCCTCTATGTGCGGCTCGTTATATCAATATGTAAACAAACCGCAGCATAAACCAGCCAAGCTTCTCTGCGAACCAATTCAACCATAAAGAAACGTTACAAACATGAGAACCATCAAAGAACCTGTCGAGGTAACAGATGAACTGAAAGGAAAAACATCCTGCAAAACAAAAATGGTTTTGCCT
The DNA here is from genome assembly GCA_029291075.1 of Eudiplozoon nipponicum. Lineage (NCBI taxonomy): Eukaryota > Metazoa > Platyhelminthes > Monogenea > Mazocraeidea > Diplozoidae > Eudiplozoon > Eudiplozoon nipponicum. Next base: position 12,044 of record JAQBSW010013661.1, on the reverse strand, counting down.
GATTTCTCATCCCTATTAACAAACGTTCCACTGGAAAGGAACAATGATGATAATTTGTGACCTGAATAAGAATTAGATTTAAGATTTTCTTCTAGACAAATTATCTTAAAGACCTCCTATTTGAATGTACAAAAACTTACAAATTATATTTCAATTTTGTAGCTATGGAAAGCTGCACTGCCCCTCTCTTGGCAGGTGTATCCAAAAACCACCTTGAACAAATGACATTAAAACATTATTAACCAGTGCCATAGGTAGAAAAACAATTAATCCCAATATATAATAAAGCCTTTTCGAGGGTCAGAAAACGGGAAGTGGATGAACCGGAGTTAATTATAAATCTGAGTAAGAGACCCCCATTTATGGGAAACTGATTATGTTGTGATCAAGAACGATTTGTTTTAAATTCCTAATTCTTATATCTACCTTTCTCAAAAAAAGTATTCAGTGGGTAGTACACAGATTTATAGATGTATATGATAGACGGTGTGCTCATAAATAATTAAATACATATGTTTATATTTTAAGTATATATATCGTGAATTAAATAAGGTTAAAATTTATTGATCTCACACAAATGCTTATATTTATATATATATATATATATATTTTTTGCTCTAAATATATATTTATATATATTTCACATATTTATAAACATTGTGAAAAAGTGATTTAAATAAATAATAAGAGTATCGTGTAGCATATATACATTGTAATCTTCAGGCGCTTGTCTTTATAGAGTAACGTATAATGTTGCGTTTATACACATATATGAATATATATAAACATATATAGTGTATAAAATTATATGAAGTTATAGTTATATATTTAAAATATGTGTGGGCATATATATACATATATTTATATATCCATATATATATACATATGTAAAAATTTATATAGAGAAATTTTTATAAATTTATATAATATGTCGGTATAAAAATATTGCGGCTGGCGGTAGTTTTGTTATGTTGTTCGATGACTGGTTAAATACAATGAGATTGGTGTTTAATTCAAGCTCGCAAACTTGATTTAAAGAATTTTCCCCACCACCCGCGCAACAAATTTTTTTTTTAAATTGTATCGCCTATATATGTATATGTGGCGAAAGCTACAAACATTTAATGCTCGTGACTGTATAGAATTGTTCAGCCGACATTTCCGGTCAAGTTCAATGTATGCGAGACTGCTAGAGTTTTTGGAGCTGCATATCTAACTTTGATTTCCATATATATTCAATGCGGTCGGATCCTCGATAGTCAGTTTGTCGTCGTACTCTGATGATGATCATGGAAGGTCGAAACGCGTCAGTGCGTTGTGGCTGGCGGTGGTTATTTTATACGTTGACATAAATATCTTTTACTTATTCCTTATTTGATCTTATCATAAGCATCACCCTGGCTTTCTCTCACTTTTTATCGAGGTAAATTTCATTGCAGCCGACGTTCATCATTCGCGTCAAAAAATAAGTTTTGTAGTTTAAATTTAATTACCTTGACATCGCAAGAGTACAGTTATGCTACACATGTTCGATAATTTCTCTCTTCATTTCCATTATCATTCTGCACACGTGATGAGATTATGTTTACCGGGAATCTGAGTTTTTTGCAATTGTACTGAGTTAAAGGTAGGGTTTGTCATTTACAGGAACTCGATGCCTCTTTAGAAATGGGGATCAATCGGATATGTGCAAATCTGATGGTGCAAAGCGACCTCCCACGAAATAAAATCGTAGATACTCTAAATGTCATATTCACAGCGCAATCGTTCATGAAATATCTGACAGAAAATTATTTGCAAACAATAATTATTCTTAGTCACACGTTGTGAGCAGAGATAGGACATGCATATGTTTTCTTCAGGCTAGCTAGCGATAATTACAGAAAGTTTTGGCTTACCCATTAGATTTGAGAAATGGTTTTAATTAAATCACTCAGAACTTTGGTATGGTCTTACAATGCTTTTTTCTAGCAACCGTAGGTAGAACTGAGATCACTCCTGTCTGCTGCAAACAGTTCGGCAAATGACTGCTCAACATTGGAACTGCCTTTGAGAATTGAATCAGAAGCACCTGTATCAAATATAAATTCCTATTTTGTTTTTAAGTCTAAAAGGTACTCGATTTCAATGAGGCATTTTGCTGACGCAGCTATGTAATTCAGTCGATAATTAGGTTTGGTGCTGGTGCATATAATAGCATCTTCACTGGTCCTCCTATTCTGGGGAAGGAATCAAAGTGAGAAGCTAGAATGAATGTCATAATTTTCCTCGTTGTGTGTAGAACTGAAGTTAATGCGCGGAGATTTTCTTTAACTGTCTGCGCTATGCCTTTTCCGAACCCTAAATTCCGATTATCTTTTGATGTGGCTTCAAGTAAATCAAGATATGAAATTTCTACTCAATGCGGAACTCTCTTGAACCATGCAGGTACCTGTGCCAAAAGTAAAAATACTGTTAGTAGTCGTAGCAACAATTGCCTGCATCATATTGATTTCATATCAACGATTTTTCAGGTATTTTAAAAAAAGTATGCGGCCTAGACTAGGCCAGTCCACCTTTTTACATTTAATAATGATTTTCATGGCTGCATGTGAAGATTCGATTTCGTTTTGAGACACACAAATAGGATTGGGAAGCATTATGAAAGTCACATGTGTTTACAACAACTTGTGTTTGCTTGCTTTCCTCATATTCAGGAAAAAGGGAATAAATATAAAATCTACCTGCACGATTAAAATTACCTGATCTGCGTTTTGACTAACGCAGCTTTCACTGTTCCAGTAGTTTTCTTTTTCCAATTTATTTCGGCTAAACTTATCGATAGCCTTCATCAGTCGCGATATACCTCACAAGTTTAACAAAAGAAACAAATGAAGCAAGTAGTTTCGTTTGCTAAATTTGTGAGGTATATCGCAACTGATGAAGTCTATCGATAAGTTTACCCGAGATATATAGGAAAAAGAAAACAACTGGAACAATGAAAGCTGCGTTAGTTAAAACGCAGATCATGCAATTTCAATTAATCCAGGTTCAAAAAAACAATCTGCATTGAAGAAACTTTTACCTGCATGATTAACTGTTCATAATCTCCATCCCAAACCGAAACTTCCATAATAAAATTTTAGTAAAAATACTTATAGGCTTAAATAAACAAGTCTTGGCAAGAAAAACAAACAATCAAATTTATATATAAAAACACAAAACAGAAACGTTTGTAAAATTCAGAAATTTAGACGGCGAGAATTATTGCGCAGGGAGCCACCGCTTTTGGAAATTGCGCAAATCAAATTTGATAGACGGCAGTTTCCTGGGAAGCGAATTGAATTTTTTTGGGAATTCGTCGCAATGCGTTGCGCTGATGAAGAAAATTTACACGTTGCAAAAATCTGACTACGCTTTCACAGGACCAACGTAAATAAAGAGTTCGTTAAAATGTCTGCAACTGGGTTTCGGAATACTGCGTCACAATGGCTGCAATCCGGAACAGGTATTGTATTGCAAATCATTTAACGTAGGGCGGTAGCATTTAGTTAGCTGCATAAGTTTGAGTTCTACTCTGATACGCTGTATACTTATTATTGCAAAAATGAGAACTTTTTTCGAAAATTATATGTTGCACGCACAGACTAATTAAGAATAGTTTGAGAATAATGACAAAAATGTAATCGCGTGTTCAAAAATTTTTCATAGATTTATGTTGTCCAATGCGTTACGAAACAGGAAACTAGAAAGGCATTACAGTGCAGAAGAGTATATGAAAAGAGCTAATTTGACGTGAATTGGTGAATAGTTGTTAAATATAATCGATCAATGACAAAGGGGTTGTATGTAAATCGTTATTGGCATAGTTGCAAGTCGAGAAAGTAAATTGTTACGGTATCAAATGGTAGTTTATTTTGGTTTAAGACCTGTTACTGTCTCAGTAGATGGAAGGCATGGTTAATTTTTATTAAGTTTATTTAAAGGACCTGCGTCATATTCTTTTACCAAACAGATTCGTTGCAAATAGTAAATTAACAGTAATTGACTGTGTACTATATATATATATATATGTACATATATATATATGTACATATATATATATATATGTACATATATATATGTACATGTTAAGGCGCATAGCATATATATATATATATATGCCCTATACCAGCGATTATTCCAATCGCACGGTAATACTGATTGCAGCTAAACACGACTGTTTCACTTAAGCGAGATGAATTGACGTACCTTGTTAGTCAAATAATAAAATTATTGTGCTTTTACTAGGTAATACGTAGCTCGTGTTTTATTTTTAATCCCAGCCGATTACAATTGTGAAAATGTATATTTTATTGTAAAATGGCGTGATGTGGTGTGTGGATCATTAAAATCTATTTGTGTATAAGCCTATTTAGACATATGCACATATACTTCATGTGTTTTATGTTGTTTTTTCTTATATAGTCACAACAGCAGACATTTTTCATGCAGCGATTCAAATTATTTTGCCCACATTTTGTAAATTTATTAAAACTGACTCCGGGCCAATGAGAACGAGCAATTGGTAAACCAATCACGCGTGACATAAATTTATGATATAAACGCGATGCGTTTCGTACTCAACAAACTCTGAACTGCTCGCTGCCTGTGATTGTTGTTTGCTGCTACACTGACCATCTACGCCTGCTATGTCCCAAATTTAGTTAGTCGTCATTCACTTAATTTTTTTTGCAAAAATTAATTTAGTAATCGGATTTCTATGCGATAACCATATTAGTGTTTTCGCAGACCATTAGAAAGACTAATCAATGCCTTTTAGCAGAAATTAATTAAATCTACTTGGTCAACTCTACAGGTTCACGTGCATCTACTCAAAGGATTACTATTCCATGAACAGAACAGAAAGCACAAGTATCTAGGAGGACTTCTGGGTATCGGTTTCTGCTTAGATTTTCAATTTCTCACGACTATTAAAACAATAATTGATTGCGCGGGTGGTGGTAACAATTCTTTAAAAACAATGGGATTGGTGTTTACTTCCAGCTCACGACTATTGCCAGTGAATGACCTCCAGGCTCCATTAACGGCCACAAATACAACTGATTATCCAGTTGACGTCATAGTATCGCTACGCGACACTTTAGCCGGAGCTTAACAAATAATTGAAAAATATTGTTCATCAGTTGCGCAAAAAATTGTTTGACTTTCATTTTTTATTACTAGCTTAACAAAAATGCAAAACGGGATAACAATAAAATGAAAAAAGTTAATAACTGTTGACGAACAAAAATAGACTTCCCGAAAATAATTACTGAATGGCTGAGAAAATGCAAATCTCTGATTTTGATTTTATAGAACAAGTTTGTGGTCGTGTACTTGGTTCCTCTCAATTTTTAATTGAACAATCCATAATAAATTAAAACACCAATACTATTATTTTTATCATTGGGACAAAAAACACAGTACCTTACACTTGCTAATGCGTTTCGATGTTGCGTAAATAACGCCAGAAAACGTGAAAACACATTGGTCAAGATAGTCAACAAATGGTAAATACAAAATGTGGGTCTCACGTCTCGCAATCTCAGATACGTCGTATCAGACAGAAATGCCGAATGAATAATTTCTATACAAACACAGTCATAAATATTTTTAGTGCATTTCACCGTAATCACATAGTTTATTTCACCAGGCTTAAATTTACTTAGTTGATAGGGATAACAATAATTTTACTCATGTTTTTGGGCATGTAGTAAACATCAATCGTAATTTTTAACTTGTCGCGCAACATAGTAAAATCTTAGTCAATCACAAATATTGTTGTTTCCAACTGTCATGCTCATCGACAGAACACATCGTCAAACTAAATATTGATTGTCAAACGACAAGTAAGTCATTGATCACATTATTACGCAAAAACGTTTTAATTAGCACTATTACTTACCTCTGATGCAAACAGTGTCTGCTTAATTAATACCTCTAATATTTAAATTCAATCAACAATAACGCCATTTGGAACCATTTACTGTTTACTGCATATAAAGGAACTTTCGTAATTTCTTTGGTCATTGTCAAAGTACAGCAAAAATCGTATTTACGGCGACCACACGGCATAGAATGTAATGTTTAAAACGGTTCAAGTGTGGTTCGAATCTAAGGTAGACATACATGCATTCTATTTAACTGATATATCAAGTTTAAAAGTTTCGTTACGGTTACGTTCCATATTTTTTAGGTAGCCTGTTTGTTTAATATGTCATCGTATTTATCAATCCTGGGCTACGTGGATACTATTAACTATTTTCCTAATTATATCCACTCCTGCTCATTCTGTTTTACATATTGCTCTGATTTGGAAAGATGGAAATACGCCAAATCCTGTTATGTTTATTAATTTAGTTCTGGTGTTAATTTCGAGAAGCATAAGAATGGAGATTAATTCCCCGTCTGTTAACCTGGTCAAATAAATTTTAACATCAATCATACCAACAATTATTGTAATGTTTAATAACAGATATGACTTTAGCAATGCCTCGATATAATTTATGATTGTCGCTGTAAATAAATAATGAGTCGATTTTTGTTTCAAGTAATATTGTTCTGCGAATTATATGGATGAAGATGACATTTCAGCTTTATTTGCTCTTCTATGCTAACGCACACTAAAATATTTTTGCAAGTTACTTCGACTAAATGAAATTGGAAGAATAGTTTGCTTCAATCTTAGCATAACCAGGTTCATATTTTATGGTCATTGGCGCAAATAATAAAAGTCCATTTATTTCATCATCAGAAAAAAGGCAATCCTCCTTACGAGTAAAAAAATAATGGTTTACTGGTAGGCCCAATTAAATTTCTCACCAATCTTAAATTTTAGAACATCGCATAGACTTCAAAATATTTTTAAATAATCGATTATTGACATTGTTGTAGTACTTAAATAAACTGAATCAATTGTTATAATATTAGATGGCTACATTTCCTTGAATTATAAATTTTCCATGCTTTATAATCAGATAAGAAAAAAACCCATGAAAAAGATGTTAATAATGTTAAGCATTATTAAGGCAAAACAACACAAGAATATTCACCTCAAATAGACATTTTTGGTTTAGAGAATCTACGAGTGAACGTTTGCCGAGTCTATGTTATAAAAGAAATTGTTGAAGGTTAATTGAGTTAAGATAGCACAACACTAGCACAAAATATTCATTCGTTCTATGCAGCGTGTCTAAGCTAAGCGCAGTATATCATCATTTAAAAGTAAATTTTCATAAATTTTATTTCGCATTTCTCTTAATCTTTGCTGCCTATTTCTGAAATAATTGAATTAAGGACCATTCGTATTACTATCGGGCGGTGTAAATGCAAAAACCTGTCCATGTTTCGTGGATCACTTGAGTGGTAGCATTTGTTCCGCGTCTCCGTTAACGCTTTTTTTAAAATTTGTGGCTAACTTATAAATTGGTGAATCCAAATTGAATATTAGTTTATATTCGCAAAAGTCTTATTAAATGTTTCCTTCCCGACGATAATTATTTGATTTGCAAAACAAGTTGTGAAGGATAGAAAAGTAAATTTTGCTAAAGTATTGCCCTGTTTGAATAATCTGTTTACTAGTGAATAATTTTTTGATCAACCGTTTTATTTATTGATTAACTTCTGGGAAAGGAGGTGATCCGTTCTTCTGACCAGCTGCACCATTTTTGTCAAATTGGCAGACACTGTCTTGAAATTTTAAATTGTAAATAATTTTTTTACAACTTATGCTCAATATAACAATAGTTGTTTGCGCGGGTGGTGGTAACAATTCTTTAAATCAAGTTTGCGAGCTTTAAGTCAACACCAATCCCATTGTATATAACCAGTCGTCGAACAACATAACAAATTACACAGCTTCGCGGTAGCTGACTTTTCCATGATCATTTAGGAATGACGTAACTGACCATTTGAGGATAAACCGCATTGAATATATATGGAAAGCAAAATTAGATATGCGGCTCAATACATCTAGCAGTCTTGCGGTTACATTGTACTGGCTGGAAATGTTAAATGTATTGTCTATATATATATATATATATATATATATATATATATATAGTATGTATATATATATATATGTATATGTAGCGAAAGCTACTAACAGTTAATGTTCGTGACTGCATAGAAATTGTGCAGCCGACACTTCCAGTCAAGTTCAATGTATGCAAGACTGCTAGAGGTGAGAGCCGCATATCTAAATTTGATTTCCATATATATTCAATGCGGTTTGATCCTCGATATTCAGTTTGCCATCGTATTCTGATGATGATCAAGGAAGGTCGAAACACGTCTGTGTGTTGCGACTGGCGGTAGCTTAGTTATGTTGTTCGATGACTGGTTATATACAATGGGATTGGTGTTTACTTCAAGCTCGCAAACTTGATTTATACTTTGTTTGTCACGCTTGCTTGACGTTAAGCTGAGTCAAAATATTACTCAAATACACAAAATAAACAATCTATTCCCATCTCTTCTTCTTCTTGAAATATATAGTGTGCCATCAATAAATATCAAAATTTGAAAATAAATAAGAAGGTTACACGAACAAAATTGGCAACGGTGAGTAGTATATATATATATATATATATATATATATATATATATATATGCGGAAAATATTTGAAAAGTTAAAGTAAGTTTAAGTTTAAATAACTTAACAGGAATTTTCTAAAATAACCCTAAAACACAAAATGTTTCCTTTTGTTTTTTAAATTGGACGAAATGAAATATCTCCGAGATTTAAATTGATATGCTATTTATTTACTTAAATTACGGTAAATTAGTCTTCCTACGCGTATCACAGCTCATACAAATTCGAAATGGATTGATATGTCACATCCATTTCTACCATAAAGGAATATATATGATTACAAATATTACAAGGACAAATATAAATAATATTCGTCATCAGAAGGAAGTATCAGATATTGATTTTGTTATAAGAATTGTAAAAAAAATAATTTGTCAGTTCACGGAATGTAAACAGTTCAATTTTCACATTTCACTAATACTTTCAAACTAATACATTTCACTAATACTTTTTTAAGTAATATTTGGTAGATAACATTTTTTATCTAAATTGTTCTGCTATATACAAAAGCTTCCGTTGCAAGAGATTATAAACAAAATTTTGTTTTAAATAATAACACGTTTAAAAAGAGTTTAAAGAAATCAGAAATTGTTTTAGTCGCCAAAAAGTAAGAAGGAAAGACCGACGACACATATCAGTTAATTGATTGCTGAAGTAGGCTTCAATTAAATCTGATTAGATAGCGGTCTTTTAGTTTGCTCTCCGATTTTTAAAAATTTATTCTTGTAAACATAATTAGTCCTAAATTGAATGACAAGAAATGGTGTTTTTTAACAAACGCAAAAGATAAATAACAAGAAAATGTGAAGTTTCTAATATAAACATAGGGATTGTTTCAGTTAAAAGAAAAGTTATCTAGTACTTTAAACTAGCAAGTGTAAGTTCATGTATATAAAAACAAATATATATTTGTATATGAAAAAATAATTTCCACAGCTACGAACATGCCAATAATTTATTTTTTATTTAGAAGATATTTGTTCTGTTAAAACATCGAAGATTATTTTATGTGATATGGTGTTATTTTATATTAAAATACAACTAATTCGAGTTTAAACGTGAAATGATTAGGAAATAGTAAGAAAATGGTTTCAATTTCAAAAGAGGAGTTACTATAATGCATTTCACAAAAAGCGTGCAATCATACTGATAAAGAATGTAGGAAGTTTGTATGTATGAATGTGTGAGTCTGTATGAAGCAGTGCTTTAGTTTTTCAGGTAAGTCTTTCTAGTCAATTGTTAATTTTTTTAAAAATTGATTTTGCTCTTCGTTGGGTCAATTACGTGTTTGCTTTCTAAATATTTTTGTACAACTCACGCAAGATTGGTTCTGTTTATCGTTTATTGAATTTGGTTTTATATTGATAATTATTTCTTACTTTATTCTATGTGCAAACTTAAATAAATAAATAACGCTCCACTTGAAGCAATATCATTTATCACGTGAGATAATTGGTTAATTATTGTCCTTGGCATTCGATTACATACTGAGTCGTGTTGAATTTTTTGTTTTTTTATGCATGCTCTGACGCAGCTGATGATTATACTGATGATATTTATGTAAAAATTGGCATGCATATTGGTGGCATTTCAGGTTTGGGTTTAAAAAGGTATGCATCTATCATTGCCGATTCTTTTGACTTTTTATTTCATTAGGTATGGAATATCTTACTCGAATATGGTACAAGTGAAATATCAAAATATTAAGATTCGGTCCACGTACTATCATGAATAACTAATCTATCAGTATAATTTTAAATAACTTAAAGATTTTTTCATATCTAAATTGTGAAATGATTCAATGATGTGTTTTGTTATAGCTGTCCTTGCTAATGAGCCTATTAATGAATTTATTGAGTAAATGAGCAGATCAGCAATTTTTGCTTTACTTCAATAGCGATATTTCCAGCTAAATTCAGCCATGTACTGATGTAGTAATTCGACAAATATTTAACCTGATCATTAGCTTTCACTATAATAATTCACAGTGCAGTAGATCTTACTTGTACATTTGTGAATATTTGATCTTTCTATTGATTTTGTCCCTTATTCTTTCGTAATTCCATCAATTCTATCGATAAGGCGATTTAATGTTAACATGTATTATAAATTCTTAAATTAAGGTTTGCGAGCTTTATATAAACACCAATACAATTGCATCCAACCAGTCGAAGAACACTGGAAAATATAACGCTAGTCTCAAGTTTAAATAATTTTTAATATATGTTAAAATCAAATGTCTGGGTTTAAATTTAACTTTATTAATGCGTCTTCGGTTCCTTTATTTCTTTAATACCCCATTCAATTCTGAAAACTCGTCTTTAATTTGATTTCCAGAACAGAGAATCCTTATGCAATAGGGCAGGAGTTTTGTAATGTACCTTTTAATCCTTTAGTTTACAATTTTCCAAAATATATGTATTTCCCAATGTGGGTTGTTTTCGTATGATTTAGGTAAGACCTACCTTTGTATATTGCATTAGCTCTATGCCCAGGTAAAGCTATGTCATATTTGACTCCATCTTAATGGTTAAATTCATATTATAATAAAATTTGTGAACTAATTTGCATACCTAAAATAACAATGTTTTGCTAGAAAATAAAAAAAATTAGGCCATCAACTCAATTTCTGTAAATCAAATTAAAGTCCGTTACTTTCCAGTTTTGCGTATACATAATAGCTAAATTTGAAACTTTGCACCATCCTGTTGCAAATTAGTTTCTAAGACGGAAATTTTTCAACAAGTTAAAACTTCGGTTTCCGTGTGATCATTTGCTGCCAGGAATTATGCTAAAGCAGCCTAGTCAGAATTCTCTGCTGGCTTGAATCAGAAGGGCCATTTACTTATTGAAGAAACGATAAACAAAAAATTCTTGAAACGTTGAACAGACACGCCAAGAGAAGATAAGTGCTAACAGTGTCAAAAAACCTACTTAAAGAGGTGCGAATTACCAAACTATTTTAAATAAATGGAGGTTGGACAGAGAGTATGGCCTTGAGCCACAAAAACCCAAAGTATATGTGATTTCAAATAGTGTAGTCAATAGTGCCAAAGTAAAGCGCAAAACGATATTGTAATGAAGCCCAATTTTGGCTTTGTAAACATAAAAAATGAAAAGTAGACAAAGTCACTCTTGCACACGCCAAAATTATTTATCTTACGTCGAATAAAATTTCCAATCATTATACAATCATTGATTGCGCGGGTGGTGATCGAGTTTACGAGCTTGTAATAAACACCAATTCAATTGTATTTAAAAAATGAAACGTTACAGTTTGTGTGATTGACGGTAAGTTTTCTGTATTATTCGACTGGTTAAAAACGATAAAGTTGGTGTAAATTTCAAGCTTGAGAACTTGTTTTAGAGAAGTTTTCTACCACTTACCCAAATATTTAAAAACACTCCTTGATTTATTTTTCAACCAAGC